>LZPO01017457.1:13091-26114 GCA_001675575.1 Neotoma lepida
CTAGAAACTAGGACAAGAGAATTGCTACAGGGAGTCTGAAATCACCCTGGGCTACATAGAGAGTTTTAGGCCAATCTAAACTACACAGAGAAACTCTGAAAGAAATAGGATTATTCTGTGCGCCATCTTTGAATATATTCTCCTTTAAGAAACAAGCAGGACAAATGACATCAATACTCTCTTAACTTCCAATNTAGAAGAATTCAAGAACTAAGATTCATCACNGGATAANGCAATTGTCTGCTTAACATCAGCAACTAAAACTCCAGATATTTTTCTTTTTCTTTCTGGTTATACTGCCCAAGGGCCCAAAGTATTCANTTTTTGTCATAATTCATTTGGCAGGTCTGACAAAGANAGTTCATTCATCTGGTCTACCAAAATATTTTTCAGNATCAGGGTGCATACTTGATTGGGATCCAGGAACAAATGGCTCTCCAAAGGNTTCCTGGCAGGTTGATGATGTGATTCATCAACTGGAGATATCAGGACTTAATAGTACTGAACCAGGAGCATTTAAAATGCTCACATGTCCTTAAATATCATAATGCATAACAAATTTCATTGCCTTTAACTCAATGATATTCAGACTATGTTTGATATCAGTCTTTTAGCTACAGGATTTAGCAATGGTTCAAGATCATTGTCTTCTTTTCCAAAGTAAGTAACTTAACCTGAAAAACGGCTCATTTATCTTGGGCTTAGTTTGAAATGGCATATATTCAATCACTTTGAAATAATAATAGNGTATAATTTAGTCATGAAGTTACAGCCACACCTGTTTATCCAGAATCACTGAGAATAGAAATGTTCCATTAAAAAAAAATAGTTCCTTCATTTTCTTTTTCACATTTATTTCGTGAGGGTGAGGTGGGGGGTGTTGCGTATGTGTGTGGGTGCATGCATGTCACAGTGTAGATAGAGGTCAGAGGACAACTTTTGAAGCTGGTTCTCTCCTTCAACCATGTGATTTCTCGAGGCTTCCAGGCTGCTCCTGGATCTCACTTTCTTGTGCTTACAGGCAGGCCCTGCCCACCCACCCCATTCCTTACCTGGGTCCTCCACTCCACCTGGTTTTTAGGGATTTAGCATGTGGTCAGGCTTGGTGGTAAAAGCCTTTGCTTCTGAGCCATCCTGATGGCCCAAGATATCCCATTTAAGTACATTTTCTAGACTGCCTCACAAACGTCTCAAAAATGATTTTTTTAAAGGTACATTCTTTTCTACCCCTTCAGAATTGATGTAATTGGGATGAGCATCACTAATAAGTTTCTCCATATTTACCTTTTTAAAAAAATTAACAAATAATAAATAAATATAAATAATAAATAATAATATNTACCAAGTAATAAATAAAAGTACCATATAAGAAATTGATAAACCATTGAAAAAAGTCTCACCTTCATCTTTAGTACTTCAGAGACAAAAGAGATTGTCTTTGTTCTGCCTTCTTAGTTTAAAAACAGGNTATGCTGTCTCCCAAGGTGGCTTCAAAGTCTCTAGGGTCTTGAACATCTGATCCTCCTTCCTCTTCCTCCTGAATGCTGGGNTTACAAGCATGTACCATTTTGCCCTAGTGATGTAATGCCGATAGGCAAGCAGTCTACCCATCCAGCTACATCCCCAACCCTGCTTTACCTTTTTGACAGTGTTTAAACTTTCTTCTCATTTGTTCGCTAAGATTTTTGTATTAGAAACATATATTTACTTTTTATTCATCTAGAAGCTCTCCTGTACTGCCCTGGTGATGGGTAGGGCCAGCTCTCTTGTGCCCACATCACCGTTGGTACCACCGTGCAACGGCTTGTTCGGAGCAGGAGCAGACCCAGATCAGCATGGCCCTCAAACATCAACTTGGCTTCAGGCTGCAGTACCGATCACAGATATCTGCACAACCTTCCATGGTAACAGGCCTCGAACATCAACACAGACCCCAGCTGCTGTAGGACCATGGACCCAGGCATGACCCTAGGAGGCAACATTGAACTGGACTTCACCATGGTTTCAGGTGGCAGTGCAGGCCTCTCCCATCAGGCCGTTCCTCACCTCTGTCATATCTCCAGTTCCTCTTCTCTTCATAGTGCACAAACAGCTCTGCTTCTCTTTCTCTCCCATCTCACTACCACATGCTTGCGTCCAGCCACTCCCAGTGTCTTGGTCCTTCCGGCAATGCCCCAAGTTCTACATNTTGATCAGCAGGCAGAAGAAGGAGACTGTGTACCACACTGGATATAGCTTGACCATGTGACACCTCAAAGGCCACCTCCACAGTGACACACTTCCTCCAACAAGGCTGCACCTCATAATAGTGTCACTCCCTATGGCCAAGCACTCAAACACATGAGTCTACGGGTGGGGGGAGCATTCCTAGTCAAACCACCACGAGGACTCATATTAGTCACTTATCTCACTACTGGAATAAAATGCCTGACAAAAGCAGCTTACAGAAGCAAGGGTTTAATTTGGCTGACTGTTTTGGGGTACAGTCCTTCATGGGCAGGAAATCTTATTGGCTGGAGCTTGAGGCAACTGGTCACATTGTAAATCAAGAAACAGAGAGAAATAAATATTTTATGGTTTGTTGGGCCTTTGCATTAGGACGTAGCCCCCTGGTGGCACTGGGGCTTTCATTCAACAACCACATGGCTTTGGGGACTGCCCCTTATAATTCATGCAAAGTACCTTTAAATCAAAACCTTTAAATTGCTTATTTAACTGTCCTTCCACATGTGTTTACACAACTGTAGACCACTGAAAAGTTAACATTATATAATATAATATAACAGAGGCATGATCTTTAAGGTCAATTGTAAGGACCAATCTAGTTGGTCTTGGGTGTTTAAGGCAATACTTAAAAAAATGTTGGGNCTGGAGAGATGGCTCAGCATTTAAGAGCACTGGCTGCTCTTCCAGAGGACTTGGGTTCAATTCCCAGCATCCACATGGCAGCCCACAATTGTCTGTAGTTCCAGTTCCAGGGGATCCTGACACCCTCACACAGACATGTAGGCAGGCAAAACACCAATACATACAAAATAAAAATAAATAAATCATTTAAAAAATTAACAAAAAAACCTACATTAAAAAAAAGAAATGTTAGCAAGGCTCAATATAGCATGAAAAAAATCATCACTTGTATCAATTATTTTTTTAAAGATTTATTTATTTAATGTACTTTGGGGTTTTGCCTGCATATATGTCTATATGAGGGTGTCAGATCCCCTGGAACTGGAGTTACAGACAGTTGTGAACTGCCATGTGGGTGCTGGGAATTGAACCTCTGTGCTCCTAACCTCTGAGCCATCTCTCTAGCCCCAACTTGTATCAATTATTTTGTCAAAAGAGCAATGTTTGACACAGTTTCATGCATGGGGGATACTATCTCACCTAGCTCTCCATCATTCACAGACATTTTCCATGTCCAGGTTCCTCATCCAGGACTGCAGCTGCTGTAGGGCTCCTGCACTTCTCCACAACCTAATGGTCTCTTTAATGCTCAGTCTGGCTCAGGTCCACGGTGGAGCAAGTCTTTGCTGTAGTCGGCTGAGCTTGCCAATGAAGCTATCTCCTTGGCTCAGCACTGTGGCTTTTGCCCTCTTCTTGGTATCACTGGCTTCTGAAAGGACCAAGCTTGAACTGAACTTGGTTGCACATCTTATTACCCCTCATAGAGATCATGCAAATGCCACTTAAGCAGGAAGGCACATAGTCCCATGCTAGATGGGCCAAGGTGGCTATACTAAATTCAGCCTCAGTTGCATGTTTCAGCCCCTTTTGCAACCCCAACCCTTCTGTGTTCTGTCAGANCTTGTTTTGGGGAAATAATTGTGTTGTGGCGCTCATCCTGGGGAGATAGGGACAAACACCTGTTCACCCCATGTAGGGCACCAAGGATGGAAAAAGGAAACCACACCATCCAAGTCAATCTTGGTGAACTAGTAATGTACTGTGTTATTTATAGGAGCACAGGTAAAGTCAAGCCAACTTCATCCACACAATCTTACTCTAGCGTGAGTGAGAACTCATGCAAGTTTCATCTATTTTTTGAGTCCTAGGAGAGCAAGCTGCCTTTCTTCCACTCCAGTTTGAAAGAAAACAAACTAGAAGACAAGGTGAAGTAAAATGAGTGAAAATGCATTCTAACTTGATTCTTATGAAAACTAAAAGGAAGCAGGAAGGTGATATAATTATATCTTAATTAAAAATTTTTGTACATAGGATTATGATTTTAATTTTCTCTCTCTCTCTTTTTTTTTTTTACTAATTTTGTACATGTTTAAAACTCACATAATAAAGCATTGCCAACAACAATACACAAAACTCTAATGCCTGTCTCTTATACACATCTAGATGTGTATAAGAGACAGGTTCTGACCTGAAACTGGACTCTGGACTCCCAATCAAATACCCCCTTTTCTTATGACAAGCATTTTTGTTAGCATGCCAACCTTCTGGGGCACGAGCTATCTGCCCAGAGCTTGACAAGCCAAGGGGTGAATTAGGGAATACACTCTGGTGCCATCGGAGACTCATACAAGCAGTTCATCAGCAAGCAGCCAAGTGGCAAATTGGGATTGACTGGGAGTGCAGAGCAGCTGCTGACTTGTGAAGTAGTGCCCAAAAACTCTTGGCTCTCCCCCATGTAGTCTTTAAGGGAGCCATCTCAGAAGCAGACTAGCCTTCAGTGCCCAAACAAACAGAACTGAAAGTGGTCTCTGTCTTAGCCAGACTTTTCTTGACTGTATCAGGATCTCTAGTCATCCCTGAGATCATCAGAGTGAGTCTGGTGTGAGGTCTCATGGTTATTGCTGAGGCCATATGCCTAGACACCAAAGATTAGAGAAAAGTTAGTGTGGAGTGTCATGTCCCCATCACTCAAGACAGCTGCTTCTTTAGAAATAAAACCAAGACACCATTTCTCTAGGTGTAGTCTCAAGAAATCAACAAGGTTTGTGAGGAGGTCTGTGGGCAGACAAAGAGCAAAGGGAAGTTATACTCAAAATCAGAAAGACGCCAACAGTAAGCTAAAACCCCCAAGCTCNCTTCCAATCCTTGAGCCTGCCCAAGCTCGAGACTTGAAATCCCACCAATCACCACCCTGGAAATTCCCACTCTGGAAAGCTCCGCCCATAAGAAACCCTATAAAGTCTGTGTCCCACTCAGTTCTTGGCCGTTTCTCACCCAAGCATAGGCAGCCACCTTCTTGTGTCTTTCCCAATAAATCTCTTATATGAAGTTTGTTGTGCAGTTTGGCTTTGTGATATTCCTTGGCTCCCAGCTGCCAAAGATAACCTTTCACTTCAGAGCTGCAACACTTTCCTTGGGGCTACATTTCCCCTCAGAGCTGTAATAATTACATTAGGGATACCTTTCCCCTCAGAGCTGTAACGCTAACAGGGCAGACCCAGACAGGAACCGGCTTATTGGTTTTTCAAAGTGAACAAACCCTGGAGCAGCACTGGCCTGCTATTAGGTAATGCTTCTGCCTTTCTCTAGCACCTTGATTTTGTCACTTTGGTTCTCACATTTTCAGAGGTGGAAGAACTCCTCAGAGGTCATTCATGGCACAGAAAGGCAAGNTCAAATTCTGCCACTGTCACTCTTGTTTTTCCCTAGTCAATTTTAAAGCATATTTCTGGCAGATACACCCGTAGAGACATACAGATTTTCCCTGACCAANTGAGCCATCCTCAGTTTTGATACAGCATCCCATACATCTTTTAAAGTGATCATTGCCCTTTCATGTGCAAGGTGGTAGAAGTTGTCATCAAGTGGGTATCTGGCTTGTTTTGGCAGTGTGACTCTTTCTAATGGGATAGTGGCTTTTTGGCTGTGATGTATAACAAAAGCGACATCTGAAAGACAGTGACTGTTGAATCGGTCTTTAGAGTATTCTACTCAGTGTTCTGTTCTCTCAAAGTTAGGAAGCCTACCTTCACTGTTATGATTTGTGTCCTATCTATGAGATTTTCTTTTTGCTTAACTTGGAATTACTTGGAACTAGTTTATGTACCTATAGCCCAACTAGAGAATGTTCTGTCCACAAATGATAACCAGATGTTAAAAGAAGAAAACTCAGGGATATCAAATAAATATTCATTTATTATTGGGCTGGACAGAATTTTGAGCCCACATAACTCAAGCTATTGTCATACATTAAAACTAATTCATCCATGATCTGTGACTTGTTCTAAGAGAAAAATCCATTAAGCATGGGAATTTTGATGTGTGATTTGTTATTGTTGTTTTTTCCTTTTTCTTCTGGGGGGAATTCATGAAATATCACAGTATTTTGTGATCCTACTACAACGCAGTACACCATTCAAATCTCTGTCCCCNTGTCTTCTGAAGAATTANAGTATGTTGCAATAGCCTAAGTCTGAAGCAATGCAATTTTCTTAAAGTCAGCTAGATTTATGATGGTCAGACCTCATACACTGCCTCAGTGGGTAAGANNAATTGATGCACAAGCACAAGTATCTGAGTTCAAATCCCCAGCACCCATGTGATAAAACATGGGCNTGACTACATGTGCTGGTAACCTCAGTGCTGTGGTGTGGCAGAAACAGAAGGATGGCTGGGGCTTGCTGGCTGCCAGATTAGCTCCAGGTTCAGGGAGAGAACCTGTCTCAAGGGAGAAAAGCAAAGAATGATAGAACACCCAATATCCTCCTCTTGCCTCTGTGTGCACCCTCAGAACCTGTGTGTGTATATACCACACACTCTCTCTCTCTCTCTCTCACACACACACACACACACACATGAGAGAGAGAGAGAGAGAGAGAGAGAGGGAAAGAAGGAGAGAGAAAGAGGAACAGTTTTTCAAATTTTATCCCAGAAAATAAATTATTATGGTCTGAATTTTTGAAAGTATAGGCATGCATAAGGAATACATTTTGATTACGCAGCCACTGGGCTATAGGATGAATCAAGACTGTTCATTGTAAAGCAGAAGAAAAGGAATTAGTCTTCTTCCCTCNTGCAACAAGGCTTCCTTCCTGTTTTTCATTTGAGGCAGTTCTTNCTGTGTAGATCAGGTTGTCCTCAGTCTCAGAATTCTCCTGTCTCAAGATTTTTGGGTTCTGAGATTAGAGGTGTGTACCATCATGTCTATTGAAAAATTTCTTATTCACAGGTCATGCATAAAACTGTGGAAATGGGTCAGGTGTGGTGGCGCATGCCTTTGATCCCAGCACTGGGGAGACAGAGGATCTCTGAGTTGGAGATCTGGTCTACAGAGTGATTTCCAGGACAGCCAGAGCTGCATAGGGAAACCCTGTCTTGAAAAAACAACAACAAAACAAAACAAAACAAAAAACCTGTGGAGATGCATGATCTCCTTTCAGCTCTCCGAGAGGAATAAAGTAGAGCATCTCCTCTTTAGGCAGGTCCATCTCAGTTCCTTATTTGGGCTGAGCTGCGTCCTCACAAAACGCATTGTTGAAGCCCTGTCACCGAATGTGAGTATAGATTTCAGTAAGGCCTTTAATAAGTGAGGTCATGAGATGGGACCCTTATCCAATAGGAATAGCTTTCACATGGAAGAAGTGAAGATGTTGTGATCTCCCTCAGCCCCTGCTCATACCAAAGGTGGGATACGTGAGGACACAGCTGNAAGGCCACCATCCACTGACTACGAAGAGAGGCTTCACCTGAAAACAACCCTGAAGGTATCCTGTGATTGCTTTCTAAGTTCTAGACTTATGAGAAAGTAAATGTTTGCTAATTAAGTCACCCATTCTGTGGCAGGCTGTAAGTATGAGCACTCACCCTGCTCTTTTCCACAGTCTTAGCTACTCCAGGTCAATCATGATCTGAAAATATTAGTGATTATTTTCAGAAATAATCTGTGTGGTTTCCGAATAGCATGATAATTTCTTGTACNATCCTGCTCTGTCCTGCCCAGGACATGAGTCATCCTTGGTTTTGTATTACTATGATGTATATTTTACCTGCCCTATGGCAGTTAGAGACCACATTACCTGGACTCTAGTATATGNTAATTATGTTATTATCAGTTATAAATATCAATATATCGCCATATCTAATTTTGTTTGTTTGTTTTTTGAAACAGGGTTTCTCTGTGTAGTCCTTGCTGTCATGGAACTCTTTCTGTAGATCAGGCTGAAATTGAACTCAGAGATCTGCCTGCCTCTGCCCCCTGAGTGCTGGGATTAAAGGTGTGTACCATTACCTCCCTGGTTGCCATATTTAACTTTTAAACTAAACTTTGACATAGACATGAGTCTAAAGGGTAGATATGATNTATAGAGTTTGATACCATCTCCAATTTGAAGCATATACTGACGGGTTTGGAATGTACACACCATAGATTTACTNTGCTAGACAGGGTATTTCCATATTTCTTCCTCCCAAAGCCTATGATTNGTGTGTAGCATCAGTTCGATACATACATATTTTTAACTAAAACCTGACATGATGGACCATTTCCATTTTCTTACACTGTTTTGTGCTGTTACCTGTCCTGCACATCTCCTGTGTTCTATTGCTTCAGTGGAACCACAGTGATTCCTCTGGCACAGTCCCAGGTTATGTCTTTTGTGACTTGAATGTTGGTGCCTACCNGTTCTTAATCTCCAAACATTAGGTTCTCTGCTTCCGGTGGTTTGCCCTTGGAGTCTCTTCACACACTGTGTAGCTTNTATCTTTAGTCAGTCCATCTTTCTCATTTTCTTCCTCCTTTCTTTCTTTCATTTTGTCTTCCCTTTTCTTTCTTTCCATATTTCTTTCTTTCTTTCTTTTTTTTAAAAGAAAATGTTATGCTATATATAGTCTTGAACTCCCAATGCCCAGAAGATGGCCTTGAACTTTTGCTCCTCTCACCTCTGTCTCCTAAGTGTTGAGATGACCTCCATGAGATTGCCTCCATGCCCCATTGACGTGGTGCTGGGTGTCAGTCTCAGAGCTCCCGGAATGTTAGGCTACAACCAGAACTCTAGTAACTGATCTACACCCGACCCCTTCTTTTCCTTTTCTTATCCCACAATTATATATGCTTCTTTTGCNCAGTCCATGTAAGGGATCTCTGAACTTGGCCAGCATGAATTCAGATTCAGCCTCATGGGTCCCTTGCATAGATTTCTTTCTATTTTTCACCTGGTATTTGAGTAAGAATTTCATTGTTTCTTCCGGACTCCACCCACTGTCTTCACACACCGTCTGTGTATGCTGGAGCCCAGACTGTTAAGAGTTCAAATTCATTCCCATAGTTTTTTGTTATCCATTCAAATCAGTGGGTCTATGTAACTGAGTGTTAATGTCACCCAAATCCAGGCATGGACACTCCAGCTCCAATGGGATGGTATTAGGAAATAGGACATAATTAGACATGGGTCACCAATATCCTTCTAGAAGAGACTTCCCTAGCCATTGCTGCCACATGGAGTGAGGAAGCAGAGAGAAGACAAATANTTTGGAGGAGGCAGGCTTTTATCACATACCTACTCTGCTAGTACTCCCATCCTGGATGTCCCAGCCTCTGGAACTGTGAGAACACATTTCTGTTGTCTCTCAGCCATCCAGTTTGTGGGATTCTGATATAGTAGCATGAACTGACTAAGATTATAGGGTGGCCACTGGCTGCAGGTTTGTCTAAGTTCACACACTGCCTCATCCAAGCCACGTCTTTACCCAGGAGGTTAGCTGAATCCCTAGGGAAGTTTTCTGATTGGATATGCTAAATCTCATTTCAGTTCGACTCCTGAGATGAAGAAGTAGATATCTTATTAAAATGAGTGAGGAAAACAACATTGTCATAGCTCAATGAACCCACAAATTATTCTACTCTCTCCTCACGCCTTTGTGGATTCTTGCCCATCACACACCCTTCAACATCTTCCCTGGACACAAGTCCAGGGGCAAACTCTGCAAAGTGTTGTATACCTAACACAAGGGTGCTTTGTAAAGGCTAAAACCTAAAAGAAGAGCTGGCTGCAGGCCCTGGATTCCATTCCAGCACTTCAAAACCAAAAGAAAACACAACACAGTGGATCAGAAGAAACANTACCACACGTCTGAAGGAGCCGACGTCGTACCAAGTATCATTNGTTATCTGACATCCTTTTCTTCCCAGAAAAGACACATCACTGAGGAATGTGGATAGGGCAGGAGGAAGAAGGCACTTCCTTTTTCTCCTGTCAGCCTAGGTTCTCTGGATAGAACNCTATAAATTAGACAAACAAAATAAAGGTTAACACAAGAAAGCAGGATTGNGAAGAAGGGAAGAAAAGCATACTANGTTCTCCAGGATGTTTTATGTCAGACAGGAGCCTTCAAAAGGGAAGTGACGACCTGAAGACATGATTAAGCCTGAACTTTTGTTTCTTTTGAGACAGGGGCTCATTATGTAACCCAGGATGGCACTGAACTTTGGGTGTTCCTGCCCCAGTTTCCCAGGGCAAGGATTACACATGTGCACTCTCNTTTTTNTACCAGGTTTGATGAAGAACAGAAAGTCGTGGAAAACTGTGATAGGACAAGAGAACTGAGCTAAAGGGAGTAACTGGAGGAAACTTAGCAAGTCTTGATCTCTCAGTCCCTGCATCCCCAGCATCCCTAGCATCCCTCCACCTTCAGAGAGAGGGAGCNCAATCCTTNCAGACTCCTGTTTATACANAGGACACCTCACATGAAGGTCTTATGGCTTCTTCAGGGGAAGAGAGAGAGGTCAGAGACGCCCCTCACTGCATTCTGTTTTCCAAATCCCTTTAGCTTCAAACACGTGACATGGAGCTTCCATATTCTAGGCTCTCATGTTTTGAACCCTGTCAACAGATAAAAGAGAGATTATCTCCTCCTTGGTTCTGCCTACAGCTTTAGAATCTGATACAGAGATTCTATCAACCGAGCAAGAAAATATATGCCAACACCTCTCACGGAAGCCAAAGTGAGGTGACACAATAGCCAGGTCTTCCTTCTGCCTACTTGGTTATGAATTCCCAAGGTGAGAAGTTTCAGGGCACAAAACAAACGGCTTTTTCCTTATCACTGTGGAGCTTCTCATCTCTCTGTTAAATTGTTGGTGTTGTTAGTACTTTTGTGGTCCTTTTGCTCTGTGATTCTAGCAGGAATAATTGCTGTCTGTGATTTTCGGTCATTATTATTTGAACTATTAAACCTTGGAATGCTTTGCCTTCAGTGCGGTCCTATTTTAAGTAGCTTTCCTTGACATTATCTTTCTTATTTTCATGTCAAAAATTTGAGAAAAAAAATCACAGAAAGTTGTGTAGCTGAGAGAATACCTTCTAAAATCAATTATTCTGTTCTTTTCTGCTTTGATAGGTACATCACTTAGGAAATTTCATTCTTCAGAAGAAAAGACTTACAAAATAATCTCAAGGGTTTGTTTTGGGGGAAAATGTTGTCAAGACCTGTCTCTTTACATTACCCACTTAATTATTACTTCACACGATGCCCGGAGATCACGTGCTTTGCAAAACCAACAGGGCTGTTTTTGCATTCGGTTTCAGGACACATTTACGTTCTGTAGCTATGAGCAGAATTAACTTCCTGTCTGTGAGTACTAACCTTGATTGTTAACTTGAATGGAGTGAGAAATGCCTAGACTCATAGCTCAAAGAATTGTCTAGAGGTTTCCACCCAAACCATCCCCATACATGGCCAATGCTTAGCTACCACCAATCAAGAAGTCTACTTTCCTTACTTAGTCAGGCCATAAAAGCCCCATGCTAAGGTGGGGATTTTTGAATTGGCCCTACTTCTGAGGGCTGCACAGATTTATAAACACTCAAATAGGCTCTTACATTAATTTTGTCTAAAGTTTTTGTTTAATGGTCTCAAAGGAAAAAAAGTAATATCCTGATGCTCGTGAAATCATNGAGGAAGAAATTGCTCTTAGCTCTGAGTGNCTCTGGGTGCCAGGCTGGAGAGGTTGGCGGTCATGAGAATAGAAGATTGAGAGTGGTCAGGAAGTTGTAGGGCAGGGATTCCATACTAAAAGCAGCAGTTCTGAAGATGTCCTTGTCCTGTCAGTAGGTTGGTTCCCNCCCAAGGCCAGAAATGCTAGAAGGGAATTCTGGTTCCAAGTCTTTCTTATCTCTTCCCCCAAANGAGCACCTGTTCCTGGAAACCACGTGACCAAAAAGTAAGGGGCACTTGGATGCAACACGGATGGGCCAACTTGACTGACCACCCTCCCAGGCCTCGATGCAGTCTCTGCCACGAGTCCTATGACTACCATTTCATTGGTACCCCCTTTTCTGAGATCCCCCTTCTGCTCTACAGGAGCTCAGCCTTTTCTCTCTTAAGCTCCATACTAAACTGCTTTCTGGAGCTCACCCTTTGTCTTCCATGAGTTTTCAAGATACAATCTGGGAGCCACTGACTCAGTGGAAGACGGGTGTGACCATATGCTTCCAGTACCCTAACTCCTGAGTGAAAGCTCCCCTGAGGTAAAAGCCTGGACCATTTTCAAGGGCCTCTGTGTCTCCTTGTTTCAGAGGAGTAAAGGAGAGTATAGTTCTGAGAAACAGAGACAGAGACAGAGAGAGAGTCACACGCAGAGAGATAGGGACAGACAGACACACAGACAGATGGCGAGAGAGAGCTTTAATTATGAAGTAAATCTTGCAAAATCAATCTAGCCAGAATCTCNCTGAAATTCAGCCAATGTGATAGAAGTCATCTGAGAGATAGGGTAAGTGAGAAATTCAAGGTAGTTACTGCAATAGTAGCAGTAAAGGCTTGTTAAGGGGAAACANGTTCCCTCTGGTCAGGAGAATGGAATCTCTGGCNTGGGTGGAGTACATTCCAGTTGGGTAGGTCAATCACTCCCCAGGAAGGCAGATTCACCTTAAGCCACCCTAACGAGATGGGAGGAATAATTATCCCCCTAATGAGATAATGTACTTCTCCTTCCCAGACTCTCTGCTCTTTGTGTAGCCTTTTACTGAGCCTCAGCCATGCAGCTTTGTAAGTCTGCCCACTTCTGTCAACCACCCAGAGAATGTAACTTTTCCTTTTCTTCTATCTCTTTCCTAAGCA
>LZPO01017457.1:31019-42574 GCA_001675575.1 Neotoma lepida
TGCTGGTGCATGGTTGATGTGTGAGAGAGCCTTTTCCCTAAAGAGGAGAGTTTGGTTGGTTCTTTATGACATATTTCTTTTTCTTTGTGGTTAACATTTCCAAATCTAATTTTGAAAGCATGAGATAGCATCTGCTCAGACAGTTGAAGGCAGAGACTGTGAAGGCCGCAGTTCTGACTCTTGTCTTTGCCTAGAAGCTGGAGATGTCCTTGGTTCTCTCCTGGCCAGGGGCTACCTATTCTGGCTTCTTGCCTACCTGCTCCCTTTCTCTTTCCACACCGTCCAGATGAACACCCCTGCCTGAAGGATAAGAGAGAGGTCATGACTGAAACTGAGACACCAAGGGACACCTTATGGATAAGCTGACTAGACTGGCTAACTGGGTTCTCCCTGCCTCCTCTATTCATCTGTCCTTGGACAGGTACATAGGCTNTATATCTTCAGTATTGTCAACAGTCAAGCCATAAACACGGGCCAGCAAACACCGCTGTGGCATCCTGATGTAGATTCCATAGGGGATACACCAGGAATGGTGTAGCTGAGTCTTACCTGCTTCTATTTTTAGGGTTTTGGAGAATCTACATGCTGATTTCCATATGGCTCTATGCCTTTACATTCCCACCAGCAGTCTCCAATGACATGGGAGCATCACAGAGAATGTGAGAGCTGGGGGCTGTATAGTTCAGTGTTCAAGCTTAGCGTGTGAAAGCCTCTGGGTTCGAGCTCTAGCACAGAGACAGAAAAATCAAAGAACAACAAACAAAAACAAAACAAAAAATAACCTCCAAACAACAAACCCTCTGCCACCAACAAAACAGGAACAAAAACAAAATAACAAGAAAACAAAAAACAACCCCCTACATCCAAATTTTGCTATTTTCCTGGTTTGCCACATTTAATTCGTATCCCTTTTTTTCCCTCCAGTCATACTTTTCTGGATTCTTTGGTCTTCATCAAACCTAGTATAAGCACCCAGCTTTAGCTTTTTATTTTAATTGATTTAAATTGAACCATTTCTCATGCAGACAGTGTCACCCCTTTTCTCCTTGCTTTCCCCCAAGTCACAGGCAACTCGNANTCTACCATCTACACCTCAATCTGACTGTTCTGGGCATATCAGACACACGGAAGCTTTCAGTGTAGGCTCCACAGAATCTTTTTATCCTCATCTGGTCTTGCCTGACNCTGCTTTTTCTGTCTTTGTTCCTCACAACCTATCCCTCAAATCATCACCCAGACCCCTACCAGCAGTCTCTCCTCTTTTCATTATTTGCAAAGGATCAGATCTTATATTTAATTCTGTAATCCACTGTGACTTTATTTTATACATGGGATGAGATGAGAGTCCTGGCATCTCAAGTATGTAGATTTTACCAGCAATCCTTTTTAGTCTTTTTAAGTGCGATCTACATTTTCTTTGTTTTTCTCCTCTGTTGCTGCAGATTCTTTAANGGGGTTTGAACCCTCTCAAAGTTATTTTCCTTTGTGGTTAGCTGGCTGTCTTCTGTCAGCCAGGATCTGTCTGTCTGTTTGTTTGTTTGGTGGGGATGGGAAAAAAGGCTGGTATTCTGTACCTTACCATCTCAGCAACAAGTCCTACTAGAAGGGCTTAGGGGACATACAGTGTTACACTAAAGAATGGTTTTGTTTTTTCTCTAAGAACATAATAATCTAATCTTTAATTAAGGATTGTTTGTTGTTGACTAACAATTAAGTCATTTCTATTATTTACCAACCACTGGTGTTCAAAGATAGATCTCAAAATATATGAGGATTCTTTTCACAATAATCTGATGTTTATAGTCAAGTATTAAAGTTGATTACAAATAAGGGGAAATGGCTTGCAAAATTTANGAAGTTTACTGCCTAAGGAAGTTTATTGTTAAGAAAACAGATCTCCATGTTGATGTCTAGCACACACAATTAATTAATTAACTAGTTAATTAAGGCCCAGCAAGATGGCTCCGTGGATGATGGCTTGTTGCTAAACCTGACAATCTGAGTTCAAGACTTGGGACCCACATGGCAGTGGAAGGAGAGAACTAACTCCTTCAAGTTGTGCCCCCTCTCCAATCAAATAAATAAATGTAATAAATAAGCAAAATTTTTTGGTATTATACATAAATAAAAGTAGACAATTTCAATCTAAGTTAAAAATAAAAAGCCCAAACACTAATTTGTCAGTGAACTTTCTTTCATTTATTTGCTTATTTTTCTGACAGGCTTCCCAGAGGCAGCAAGGAATTCACATTGGATAAAATAAACTGCCCAGGTCTAGGTGGGTAATTTCAAATTTTTGTCAAGTGTAAGACTCACTCAATTTTCCTATAAAATGCCAAGTGGGCAGTGGTGGCGCATGTCTTTAATCCCAGTACTCAGGGAGGCAGAGGATGGCGCATCTCTGCGAGTTTGAGGCCAGCCTGGTCTATAGAGTGAGTTCCAGGACAGCCAGAGCTACACAGGGAAACCCTGTTTTTAAACTCCCCCCNNAAAAAAAAGAAGAAGAAGGAAAAATGCACAAGCAGGATAATAAATCAAAAGTGTAGGTCTTTAGCTATCTATGTGGAAAAAGAAAAAAAAATAGAGTGCATACTCAAAACAATGTGTACAAAATAGTACTTGTGTGGCTTTTAGGATAAGGAATGGCTAACCCCCAGATGAAGGCATTTCTAGAGACATTCAGGGCATCCACAGTAATAGAGATCCAATTCTTCAAACACGATACTTATGGTATCCATTCAGATTAGGTTTGTATCAATTTCCCATTAGAAAATGAAATGTTTATGCAGAATGGGAATTCTTACTTCCATCTTTTCTTCCACATGGAACTGAACTTGTTTACAAGTCCCAGCTTGTAACAACAGAGCATCCTGATTGGCTACTCTTTCTTCTCAGCTGGACATTGCTCACATCTACAGAATGTATCTATGCCAACAGCATCCTGTTGCAGTCAGGAAGTGATATTTCGGAAGAAACTTTCGTAAGACAATACTCCATTTTCTGGACTTTGTGGTGAAGCCAAGGCAAAATTTAGATGTCTTCTGTTTTCTAACTGAACTCTATAATTCATAAAACTAAGTCTGTAAAGTCAGTTTACAATGTGATCAGTGTGTTGGATTCAACATGACTGCAAAATATTACATTTGACAAATCGAACGCTGCTGTGAACACTTGCCAGCAGCTCTTGCAATTACCAGGCAAGGCAACTGGTAATGAATTCTTTTAAGATGGAATTTGAGTCTCATGATTGAATGTTGCCCATTATTGGAGTTCAAAGGCAACTATCTCTAGAATTGTTCTTTTAATGCTTGTTGGATGGTTTTCCTTGTTCTTTTCTTGTAGGCACACAATTGTTGTCTTGATCTTGTGATAAAAAAGCTTCTGTGGGTCTTTGTAGTAAGCCCAGTTGGCTTGGTAACATGGCTGTAGTCAGAATTCCAAAGTGGGGAAACAAAGGCTTAGAAATTACTGCCTGAGAAACAGCTTGTTCAGGACTGTGGGAATCTTTCCCTGGCTTGTGGAACCAATGGAATCTTCATTAGCTCCACATTCACCCAGAAGCAACCTGCCCCTCCCCCTCACCCCCTTCCTCGCCCTTTTGTCTTTTTCAAAACTAGGGTTTTTACCACACACACACACACACACACACATACACACAAACACACAATGTGATAAGTTCTTCTATAATCAGTTCCTACCCAAAATTCTCCACGTGCTAGATTGTTCTTTGAGGCATAGTTCCAAAAGAACAGCCCTGGTTTATTCAAGCTTACATTTATTTCCATAAGAGGGTGTGTCAAAGGGCAAGACTTTACTTACAGGGGGAAAACAAAAAAACAAGAAACAAAAAAACTTGGCTGCTTTCAGGCCTAATTGAATGGCGATTGTTGTGTCTTCCTTTGTGTGGTAATGTTCCTCCCCCCAGCTTTATTAAATAAACAAATACAGTGCAGTGACGATTTTAGACTTCTGCATTGAAAGCATTCAGTCTGAACTGAGGCAGATTTCAGTTAGATGAATTTGACTAAAGAAGACCTCATAACAGAAAGAGGAAACAGTAATTTAAACTATTTTTTCCTTCCTGGCACTAAGGGAGTCCTTAGCACACTGTGTCAGGAATTTTCCTTTGTGTGTCTAAATCATGCAAGATAAACTCAGCAGTGTTCGCATAAATACTCATCACACNGACTCTCTCTCAGCAGGGAGTCACAGAAGGATGGGGAACCCTAGATAAAACGTTTTAAAAAAGCAAGAACCATGCAAGTCTCACACAAAAAAAACAGGACAGTCATAATGACAGCTGCGTCCCCAACCTCAGCAAACCAGGAAAGTGCTCAGTGCTTTTTTGAGAGGAGGACTGAATGGTCTTTCTTTCCTTTTCATTTCCCACGATTGTTTGGGGAGAAATACCTAGAAACCGTAAAAGATGAAGCTGAGAACCCAGAGGGACAGAAGGATTCTAAGTATCACTGAGTGAGAAAAAGTGAAAAGACAAGACAGAAAGTAGGAATGTATTAGAACTCCAGTTCAGGCTTGCCCGTGAGCTGGGAGCTCTGGAGGGCGAACACACATTCTTTCCAGAGTTTCAACAATCCTTGTTCAAAACGGATGGAAGGTTTTAACCAAAAACGCAGCCAGGAACACAAATAGCCAGGGGTCACTTTGTCTTCTCCATAATCCTTGTCACCCCCTAAATTTTCTCCTGAAATTCACAGACCCTTAATATTGTGTCACAGAAATTTAATGTGGTGTGGGCTCCAGAGTCGAAGGTTACAGCCTTTAATGAGCAGCTCATGGCTTAACGCAAGAAGGAAGGGCAATAACGAGGGGGGAGGGGATCACATCCTTTACCTTTGGTGGTTATGATCCTAATGGGTCTGATGATAGTCAAGGAGCTTGGCACCCAGTGTAAACTGTATCAACACAAAGCAGACAGTCTTTGCCACATCTACTGTCTCCTTTTCACNGAACTTCCTAAAGGGCTGGTATTATGCTTTGAATTGTGTATGTACTTGTTAATGTTGTTTTGATTACTTCCTGANAATAGGTATAAAGAAAGACATGTCAACATAAGCAAGAAAAATGCACCACACATGTAAGTAGCTAGCTAATTAATTAATATTTGGGTTGTGTTTGTTTCTTGAGACAGGATAGCTTTATGTAACCCCAGTGGAACTGGAACTTGCTGTGTAGACCAGGCCAGCCTCAAATTTGCAGTGAGCCTCCTGCCTCAGGCTGCTAAGTATGTGTTAGGATTACAGGCGTGTGCCATGACGATGGAGTGAACATACCTGAATATACTTTTTTTTTTTTTTTTTTTTTGCTTTTCCAAGACAGGGTTTCTCTGTGTAGCCCTGGCTGTCCTGGAACTCATTCTGCAGACCAGTTCAGAACTCAGAGATCCTCCTGCCTCTACCTCCTGAGTGCTGGGATTAAAGGTGTGTACCACCATTGCCAGACAATTAAATATCCTCTTTAATAAATTTCTGTAAAAGGTCTTTCTCTGGACTGCCAACTCCCAAATAATGACATGGAGACTTCCTATTAAGTGGGAAAGTTTAGCTTTAGCTCTTAAATCTTAAATTAACCCATTTGTATTAATCTACATTCTGCCAGGTAGCTCGTTACCTCTCCTCAGTTCAGGATGTCCGACTTCCTCCAAGTCTGGTTGGCGAATCTCCTGCACCTCAAATTCTTTCCCAGTGTTCCTATCTCTCTCCAGAAATCTCGCCTACCCTCTCCTGCCTCGCTATTGGTTGTTCAGCTCTTTATTAAACCAATCAGAAGGTGCCTTAGCAGGTGAGGAAAGACTGAGACACATCTTCACACAGTGTACAAAATGATTATCCCAACAAAATACCTTTGCTCAGTCTTCTAGCTCCCTAAACATCACTTGGCATACCTTCATATTGATTTAATTACTTATTTTTCCTATTAGAATATAAGATGATAAGATCTGTTTTGTTAACTGAACTATTTCTCCCACTGAGAAATGCAGTACAGTAGAGGGGAAACAATAATGATTGAATGAATGAATGATTGCTCTTAAATATAGGTAAAAACTTAATGAAAGATTAAACTTCACACTTTGAATCAAGGAAATTCAACAAACTGATTTTGTTTCTAATATGGACCAGAGTCTTCAGGGATTACTTGATTCTTTTTTTATAATTTTAGAAAGTAGAGAGTTCTCTACTGAAAATGAAAAGTACTAAAGTACTAAAATATTAAAGTGATTTTCAGTTATCTTATATATGTAAACCAGTTCTACTTTGTGAGGTTCAGCTTGGCCTCCCCAACTGTGGAGTAACCATTTGCAAATCTATTGCTAGACTGTCTAAGTCCCGTCCTTGAATTCTNGTCTTAACCAGCTTAACTTCCCAGAAGTTTCCATACTTGATTCATGACTGAAATATAATCCCTCACTTACATTTATTTAATTTTTGTATGAGAGCCATGATTGTATCTATTTTCAAACTTTCTTATTAACAAATCCAGAAAATGCTTCTCAATTGAATGAGATTTATTTTGTCAAAACATGTACAGCAGGCCACTCCATGTCCTTGAGTCTGGTTGTTCCTTAGCTGAAGTAATATCTGAGAAGTACAATGGTATATCAGTAGGAGAGAGAGACAGAGAAAGAGGGAGAGAGAGAAAGAGAGAAAGAGGAAGAAGAGAAGGGGAGGAAGAAGAAGAGTCACTAGGCTAAGGAAANATACTGGAGAATATTGGCTATTAAACCCTACAGATTGTGTGGTGCAGACATTGTCTTAGAAGAAGCCATTCCTCAGGAATCCTGAATCACTATCCACTCTCAGAAGATGATGTTTGTGTTTACAGACCAGTGCCAATTAGGTCTGACAGTTAGAACTCTCAAAGTGAGAAAAATCTTTGGGTTTAGGGGATATTAAAAAAAATGATTGAAAAAGATCAGTTAGCTGCTAGAACCAGTCAAAAGATATTAAATAGTACAAGGAGAGATCTTTTGTAGGGCAAATTTTTTTAAAGGTTTGATAGGTAATGAGAGCTAGGTATGTTTTAGCTTAAGCGGTGTGTTCTAATGCTGATGGGAGGGGATAAAGGTGAGATAGTGTTGAAACCGTCCAATGAAACTTCCGTAATGTCCAAGATTTGCTGTCTGGAGATCTGATGCACAAATGGCTGGATGTGGTGGGAACACATCAAAAGTCACGTGCCATTGAGGACACGCAGTGTTCGATGNCTGGGCAGAATAGAATAAAGGTGCATAAAATGCCAGCAAGACAACCAAATTTATTGTCACTGAGATTACCAGCCATTGCCATTGAATAGATTTTGAGTACCACGCAATGACCAGCCATAATGGACAGATAGAAGTTGTACCNCAGGAANGGACTTTACCCCTAGNACTGGTGGCACAGCAGGGTCTTGCACTGATAAGAGGCAGGAAAGAATCTTCNCTCCTCTATATGTTATGCCATAGGTATTTTAGGTATTTTTGTTCTCCAGTCAGAAGTGACTACTGGCTAACTAAAATGAAATAGCTTTTTTTCCCCCTTAAATGAAAAAACTAACAAAATTCTTTGAAGACAATTTTTTAAAACACATTTTTTTTATGTATATGTGTTTTGCCTGCATGTATGTGTGTGTACCACATGCATGCCCAGTTCCCATAGAGCCAGAGGAGAACATTGGATCTCCTGGAACTCAGGGAAAAGATGGTTATAAACTACCATGGGGTGCTGGGAATTGAATCCAAGTCCATCTGCAAGAGCAGTAAGTGTTCTTAACTTCTGAGCCATGTCTACAGGTTCTTTTGCAGGTATTTATGATACACATTTTTTAGGGGGGTTATTGATGCAGCCAGGACTTTATCTTCCATTTCTGAGTTTAAGATACAAATGTGAAGTTGATATAGAGAGAATCAAACAGCATCAAAAATAATTCTCTTTGAATAACAAATCACTTTATGCAACACAGTTTTCATTTTCTTGGTAGACAGTACATCAGGCACAGCACTTGGATATATGTTCATTCTCAGTGCTTGGAATGGACCAGCAAGCCTGGAGACAGAAATGGAATATCTGGACATGTTTGTTACAATGTAGCAACCTGTCTTCTGAAAGCCAGAAATACATACTTCGGAGCAAAGGTCTGGCAGTTCTCTACGTTCACATTAATTTGGGGGTTAGGTACCTGCTTCCATAATGTGTCTATGTGCACACAGCTTTGTGTATTGTGTAATCCCTGATTCAAAAGGTATTAAATCAAGCCAGGGCTTCGCTTTGTGTTGTCTATTGATTTTCTCTTTAGTCCTACATTTTAACTTGACCTTCTCTGCGGGAAGGTTTATAAAGTGTTAATAGGACAAGCATGACAAAGACAATGAACCAGCTATCAAAATGAGTGTGGATGGGTATGAGGCAAATCAAAAACCCATTGTGTTAAGTGATCTCCAGGAGTTCTCCTTTCTGATCTCACCATGGCTACCAGAGGACACTTCTGTCACACCCAAGTTTGTTTATGGCTCTGGTCCACTGGGTCTAATCTACTTCATTTATTAGTCACATGAACTATTTTGCAATATTGTACCATAGTGAGATCAACAGAGTGGNCTATCTACTCCACTCAACACTCAGAGCAGCCCTGTCTATTTAAATTCAAATGTATTATTTGCCATGTTTCTGGGTTGGGCATCTCTGTACTCACAGATGGTTAAGCCTAACCTGAATCTTATAAACACAGTCCTGAAATGTGTTTCCCATAATTTCTTTGAGTAAAAAAATGCAACATTATTTATCCTTAGCTCAATATCCAGCCCCATCTTCTTCAATCAGAACTATAGGATCAACCATCCCTTTCTTCTCTTATAGTAGCGTACATGCTTCTCTGCTGAAGTCCCTCAACAGACTCGTGACAGTTGACATTATTCAAGTGTACAGATCAACAGAGGCTTTGCTTTCTCATGGAGAACAATTTAGAACATGGTTCTGAATCACTGTTTGTTATTGCAGTCAATTTAATTAGCTAGCTAATGACAATGGCTGTTCACAATCAAAGTAGTCAAAAATACCAAGTTTAGGAGTTAGACCATATAATTTCTTACAACTCAGTTTTGGAGTGAAAAGCACTATGGTTTCAGCCAATTTTCTTCAAATAGTGCTATCTATTCAAACTAGGAATTCCATGATATATTCTAGTGACATTCAAGGCTTGAGACAGAAGGTTCATGTTAGAAAGCACAGTTCTCTCCTGTATTCCTTGTGAAATTGCTTGTGCGGCAGTCTCCCTTCTGAATCCACTTCCCCACAAACCATTCTGAGGGTCTAACCCTCACTCTCTGTCACTAATGTTCTTTTCTGTAATAGACACCACACAGACTGTAACACAGCGAAACAATTAATCTTTGTTGGGCAATTTTAATGATTCTATAATTATAGAGAGCCAGGTTTCTCCCTCTATCAACTCAGATACTNATTGGCATTTCAGTGCTAAGACAAAAGGGGGAAAAAGGAAGAGATTCTCTGTATTTTCATTTTGAGAATGTCATATTACCAGAATCTACAAAGCAAACACAGATAATGTCACCAGTGTGAGTTGACACACGATGTAACCAGTGGCTGTGCAAAATTCCAGCCCGCGAGCACTAAAATAGGCTAATTTCATCTTTCCCAGCTGCCTGCCTTTCAATTCTTTATCTCAGCTATCAGGACTGAATAAATTTCATCTCCCACACTACAAGTAATGAGCAGGCAATGACTTATGAAACACAGAGACGGAGTTAAGACAGAATTAGAATACAATTTTAATGAGACAGAGCTGCAAAAGTGGAAGTGTTACTCCTTTGACAGACTTGGCAAAATATCCAATATTATTTCAAATGCTCTTTCCGTTCTACAAAGAAACTGTCAAATATTAAAATAAAAATGAAAAAAAAATCCAACACCCAGAGCTCTGAAGAATTCTTTAGGGGCAGATTGTTAATGTGATTATAAGCTAAAAAATAGTTATTAGAGAAGTCATTTATGAGGAAGAGCAAATGTGACTTAAAATGTAAACTTGTTAAGTATAAACACTCTATGGAAAACAAACATCTTTGGTTTCTCTGGAAAGGTAACATTGTTGGGAAATACCTAGAGCAGAGAAATGTTTTCTTTGTTCCACTTAGTTTGAAGGCTATAAAATAGTATTGTTTTTGGCTTTGTCATATTCTGAAAACAAGGTGAAATAAGCTGGTGTAAAAATAAGATAACCTCTACATGCTTTTCTTTCTGTTNGGTGTTTTTAAGACAATCCTTGGGAAGGCCCAATGAAACTAATTTAAAAAAAGTAACACATTATATTATATTATATCATATTATATATACATATTACCCAAATTTGAAAGATGGATTTACAGTTCATGAAAGCATGGCAAAAGGAGATAAAATATGAAGCTGCCATTGTCCACCATGCTATGCACTGAGTAAACATGGGTGGGGAAGGTTGCGTTTTTGGTTTCTGTGCATTCAAGACTACTTAAGACATTGCTTCCTTGGGAATAAGTAACAAAAATGTACTCAAGCTCTCAATATTGCAGATACTAATAAGGGAAGACCCGGCATGTTAAGTACCGAAATCTGAGAAAATTTTAAGACTCTTGTTCGCAAAAGTCAGAGGTGAACTTCAGANCAGCTTTGGACTTAGAGGATGGAGAGGACCCTTGCGACTTCACTGCCTATGACTGTAGGTGACACATCCCACTCATCCATTCTCTATCAGCTCCCTCTTATACACATCTAGATGTGTATAAGAGACAGGTATGAAACATCTCGCTGAGGGGGACCCACAGAGGGCAGCGGTCCTTGGCTAAGAAAGATTCACACCCAAAATAAAAGCATTTAACGTTCACACTTAAAAAAACAATCAGAGCCCAGGCCGGATGTGGTGGTTCTTGCCTTAAATCCCAGCACTCAGGGAGCAGAGGCAAGTGGGTCTCTGGAGTTTGAAGCCAGCCTGGTCTACCTAAAGAATTCCAGGACAACTGGGACTACATAATGTCAAATAAAATAAATAAATAAAATAAAATCATGTGGGGATAGCTAGATGGATCAGTGGCCACTTACCACTAAGCCCAACGCTGTGAGTTCCATTTCNGGGAGAGAACTGACTCCACGAAGTTGTCCTCTGGNNTCCATATGAATGTCCTAGCACTCACACNTGTGTGTACCTCCTCCACCCCTCTCTTTGTTTACTTATTTAATTATTTAATTTTACGTGCATTGGTGTTCTGACTATGTAAGNGTGTCATGTCCCCTGGAACTGTAGTTACAGATAGTTGTTAGCCACCATGTGGGTGCTTGGAGTTGAACCTGGGTCCTCTGGAAGAACAGTCAGTGCTCTTAACTGCTGAGCCATCTCTCCAGCCCCCTCCTCCACCCCTCTTAATAAATAAGTAAATAAATGTAAGTTGTGTTTTTTTTTTAAAGAAATCATGGGGTACTTATTCTATAAAAACTTGAGTGCCAAAAAGTCATGACTAGAATACTGGACTCCTGTCTTTCCAGACAAGATGAAATACTGAATGGGGAATCACA
>LZPO01017457.1:81605-104691 GCA_001675575.1 Neotoma lepida
CAGTAAAGCAAAATAAATAAAACAAATCCACAACACAACTTTGGAATAAAACCTCACCAAGAGTAAAAGTCCTCTACAATAAAAACTTTAAACCATTGAAGAAGGCACTAGACGGTGGAATCATTTCAATGCTCATGGATAAGAAGCATTAATATTGTGAAATGGCTATACTACCAAAAACTCTACAAAATTCAATGCAAAATTTCAATGCCATTCTGCACAGAAATAGGAAACAATCTTTAAATCCATATAGAAATAGGAAAGACCCTGAATAGCAAAAGCAATCTCGAGCAAAAATAAAAATGCTGGAGGTTTTGCCCTGCTTCTCTCCAAGTTACTACAGAGCCATAGTAAGAAAAAAAAGTGTGATACTGGCACAAAGCAGCAGGTCAGTAGACTAGAGTAGAGGGTTCAATGTACTGTGACTTGGGATATGGACACCAAATACACCCTTTCCTCTCCAGTTGCANTGGGTCATGGTTTTTATCATGCNATAGATACCAAACTAAGATGGTGTTGCNTGGTTGTATTTTATTTCAGATTCATTGTTNGGGTGTGTTATAGTTCAAATCACTCTTCGTTCTCAGTACTGAGGGATTTCTTTTAGAATTTTATTGTCTGGAACCAAAATCATAGTTNTGTGGTATCAAATGGTAAGAGAAGGATTTCCAAGAAGATGGTGTTATCTCACAGTGGTGAAGACCCTGAATATTGCAGAACAGCGATGGATTTTTCTAAAAGTATGGAGGCCTCAGGCTGCTGTCTTTCCAGATACCTGTTTGCAGGATGTGAGGGNGATCTGGCTGCGACATTTGTCACCCCATTGACCACCAGGATTGATTTGGCTGATCTGGCTGGCTAGGTGGGTGTCTCCTTTATCCCTCACCGCTCTNTGTGTGTCCTCCTGGAAACTGTGTTCTCAGTTGAAGAGAATGACCTTCCCCNAATAGAGGAGGACTGGTCAAGGACATAGGAGTAGCTGTGCTCTCCTGCTAGAATGAACCAAACTCTCAAGGTCCAAACACATGTTTGNAAGGTCACACCNTGCTGATGCGTGCCATCTCAAAGAAGNGAATTCAGAAGTGCTTTGTGGCTTGTGCTAAAGGCTTGCTTTTTATTTTCTTTGCNTGTGCTNGACAGAGGGTAACCGGATGTCCAGTCCCAAGTGAAGAACATTGGACACAGTGTTTCTAAAGAGCTTCCCTGGTAGACAGCACTTCACAGTGTTGTCAGAGCTCAGTGTTAGAGGAGTGTGTCCTGTGACTTCATAGACGTTTTGACCTGGTTTCTGCTGTCCATACCCTTTGTACATTTATTTTCTGACTTGGCTTTATGTCCTTTTGCTGTGAGAAATCATAGCCATGATTATGTGTGTCCTGTGAATTCTAGTAAGCCTTCAAATCACATCAAATTAGGGGTGCCTGGGGACCCCTGACACAATATGAAGGAGGAAAAATTGAGAGCATCAATTTAGCCAGGAAAATGAGGAGATCTTGAAGTGGCCCTCAGGTAGATGATACACATTTTCCCAACAGCTGCAGTAAGTGGNCTGTACGCCTTTGCAAGTAACAAGGGAGAAAGATTAGGGTTGCAATTGTCTGTCCCAGCTTTCTGATTACCACGGAAGCNGAGAGCCTGCGCCTGGGCTGCCTTTAAAGAAACAGAAGGTGAATGCCACGAGAAAGCAAGCCACAAAAACACAATTTAAACGAGGCAGCTACAGGGTCTTCCTACTTACACTGGAAACATATCANTGCCTGCTGCCTCCTGCTGAGCTGTTTAGTGACAGGTACACAAGGTGGTTAGTGGCACTGCTGTCAGTCNGGTCTCTGTCCCTCATTTTCATGTCCAAGTCCTATTCAATGCACTAGTGGAACGTCCTCCAGTTTTTCCTTGTGCACTTGACACCAATCCCCTCCTCTGACCTTAAGTCTTGGCCCCTTCTGGGCTGTCCACCAACTAATTGAATCCACCACTTCCTTGATGCTCCCTCCCTATGGTCGTCTCCTGACACACAATGACTACCTCTCTAGAACCTTCACCATGGCCCCTTCATGACGCCCTTGACTGCTTGTCATGTAAAAGACAGCGTCAGTGGTGACATTTGTTTTTTCATGTTCTAATTCNAACATAGTAAGAAAAATACTTCATAAGTACTGGACAAGATACCAAGAAGTCACCGAAGGAACCATGGCTATTTTACCTGCATTATTTACCTGAACACCACACTGTGACTGGATGGCTTAAGCAACAGGAATTAATTTTCTCACAGTTTTCAGACTTGAAGTCTGAAGTCAGTGCTAAAGGATCTTTCCCTGGCTGAAGGTCACAGTATTTCCTATGTCCCTAGGTGACCTTTCTTCTGTGTGTGCTGGGGCTGGGGGTGGCGTGGGGATATCTGTGATGTCCCTTCCTCTGTTTCTAAGGACACTAGTTCTGTTGGATTAAGCTCTGTTCTTAAAGGCTGTACCCCCAACATGTCACACGGCAGGCTGTGTGAGCGNTAAAATCTTAGCGCCTCANTAGCATTGCCCATCTTGGGAAAGTCCAACCACCACCTTGTTTTATTTCCTATAAAGAGGGGGTACAGCTGTGTGCAGCAGCATTTTGTCAGGGCTCGTGCCCTGAGCCCTCTGCATTTTCTTCTTTCAAAAGCCCTCTGAGACTTCTATCTTCTTTTACTACTCATATTTATGTGTGTGTATAATATGTGTGCACATATGTGGATACACATGTACGGGTGTGTGTGGGTATGCAGATGAGTGTGTATGTGCATGAGTGTGTATGTGCATGAGTGTGTATGTGCATGTGCATGTCTGTGCGTGTGTGCTCACTCATGCACATATGCGCGCACGTGCGTGTGTGTTGTCGCTTTTTAAACCCTTTACTCACTAGGTTTGTGGCTATGTCTTCGCTCTTTCTACTCCTCTCCCAACCACTTTTCAAAAACTTGAATTAAAGAAAACATTAAAAAATACAAAAATAGAAAAAAGAAACAAAGCGTGATTTTTTTTCACGTTATCATGTTATATTCTGTTTTTCCGTTGATATCCCCTTCTAAGGTTTGTTTTTAGGCAAGTCTTGGACTATATGTAACTTGTATATAAAAGTATCATAATGTTTTTCTTAACTGTAATGGCTTACAAAATTATAGCCACAGTACCATTGTCACACCTACAATGATTAACAGCAATTGCTTACTAACACCCAGCATCCAGAGAGTGCTTAAAACTTGATAGTCTCATAAAANCTTTGATGTAGCTAGTGTGTTCTCATCAGGATCCTCATAAAACCCGAACACAGACAGGTTGAAGTACGTTCCTGGCATCTTTTGATCTATGAACGCCCTCTTTCTCTCATTATCTTTTCTCAGGAAGTTCATTTGTTGAAGACCATAGAGCATTTATTTCTTGGGGTTCCTCAGGCTGGGATTTTGTTGATTGCATTCCATCGCNTCATCCCTGGGCATTGGCAGGAAGATCTAGAGAGACTGGAGTAGATTCAAGTTCATCTCTCCTCCATGATTTCAGGGTCTGACTGTGGTGACAGCTCTTTGTTCCTCCTGTTTGGTGTCAGGGTGGTTTCTTCAAACACCCCTGTCTCTAGACCTCACCTCCCTTCCCTCTGTGCTATTTAGGACAGTAACCTATCCTCAGATCTTACCTATCATTTCTAAAAGTATTTCAGGATGGTAGCCCGTGTTCTTGGGATGCTCCCGCGAAGAAAAGTTAGGTAGGCCAAGGTNAGGCTTCCAGGTTGGTGTGTTCAACGACAATATTGAAAGACTCTTTTTTTTTTTTTACAGTTTAACTGTATTTTGGAGGGGGGAGTGGAGGGAGAGAGGGAGAGAATAATCAGTGTTTCCTAAATTTACTATACCATGAACTACCCTGTTTAGGATGACATTTATTAATGTTCCCTATAAGCATTCTGGGAGTGGGAATGCTGGAGAATTGGGGCTCATCTGTGTACCCTCCTTTGATGGTGTTTAAAATCGAAAAAACTCACACTTCACGTTAACTGTATGCTACAGAAGTTTCCTTGGTGTTCCAGCCCTCATCTGAGACTGAGCTGCTCTTCCTAGCAGTGNTCTGCCTCTCCCCTTAGAGATGATACACTGTCACCAAAACAGCAGTGAAGTCACTCTGTCGCTCTGCGGTTGTCTGCTAACACCTCCTCTCCCCTTCAGCTGCAGTAACAGAATGCCAACTTCTAAAGCAACGCATTTCCAGAGGAGAGATCACGTCTTCGATTGTTTATCATTATTCTTCAGTAGACAACACTAACAAGGGCAGGAAACCCANATTNGTCCTTAGAAATATAAAGGGATGCTTTACCAGCAGAATAAAGAAATATTGACTCTTGATAAATTTCCAGAAACCCAACGGGCTTNTATTTGACAGCTTTTAAAATTCCCCCAGTTCTTACATTCCTTTAGCTNGCTCTGCTATTACTAACTCCATTCCTTGAGCTAATATTTATTGAATATGCTGTGGGCTCTGTGTTTCAGTGACAGATATGCCATGCTTTTGATGAAGGAAAGGGGGCCTATGGGGAGACATCAGTCACACCGGCAGACCACAGTGGCCCCGTGGTTTATGTACAGTGGTGCTGGATGTAAGATTCTGTGGGAGCATGTGAGCAGTTTCGTTCTCATTAAATGTTGCTCAGAAGTCATTTGAGGTTCTCAAGACTCCAGGCAGTGACGCCTACCTTTCTTCCCTCTGTGCAGNCTAGAATAGAGCTTGGAACACTGAGCCCCAACCCATCAGTGTGTATGTTGAGTGTTGGGGAATCAAGCCCAGTGGCTCACACAGGCTTATCAGGTGCTCTGCCTGGAGCTATTCTCTGAGTCAGAAGTCTTTCTGTACCCGTGTTCCAGCACACACGCACTCTTGCCTTGTGGTCTGGTGAGTGTCCAGCTAAGTCTCTCATCTTACTTTCTTCCTTCTGTTAGNGAAAAGTCAGGGGATGGAAGCCAGGTGAATTTTATTGCCGTTTCACGGTGTCAAGTCTGGGAACAACAAAATACTGTCGTGACCACTTGCCAGAATTTCCCTTGTGATAACCAAACCAGACACGGCCACACAAGGCCTCCTGCACATCTGGAATGGATTCCTCTTGTGGTGTGGAGGTGTGCAAGCCTTTTGCAAGCAAGGGAAGTTCCAGATTTGGGAAAGGAGTAAAAATCATTTAATCTTGTCAGGAAAAATTACTCACAGCTAAGAGGGCCTTTGCTCCAGCTGTGGGTCACATAGGAAGTTCACAAACGGTCAGTGAAGCCACTTGTTGGCTTCTCTGACTGCTGCTGTCAAATAGGGGGTTGTGTTGTTCTCCAGCCCTGGACAGAGTCACAGTCTAAAGTTAGATCGCAGCAAAACACAGCCCTGCTCAAAGAGCCTGAGTGACTTTTTTTCCCATACGGGAAGCAATCTGTTATGCCAAATCCTAGAAGCTGAGCAGTGGTTCTAACTGTAGGTCAAAGCGGTTGCCTTAAATGGTTAGCAAGTAGAAGCAGCATAAAATAAAACTCCCTCTTTTGACAAAAACTAAGGAATTCTGAATTTTTCCTTAGGATTTGCTTCACAATACAAGTTACTCTATGTGGTGATATTTTATCTGTGTCCCCCAATATAATTTATCTGAGGATCAGAGGAAAAAGGTTAGCCAGCCGCTAGTAGTAAAAACAGAAGTCATGCAATGTTAGCACACGCCCTTAATCTGTCTGGTTCTCTGTGAGTCTAAGGTCACCCTAGGGAACAAGCTGGAAGGTGGTGGCACGAGCCTTTCATCCCAGCATCAGCCATAGAGTTCTGGAGGTCTGTGCAGACAGACAGGAAGTGATGTAGCTTGGTGGAGAGAGGAAATGAGTTAGCAGAATGGACAGGCATAAAAACCTGCTTAGACAGGAAGTTGCTCTCTCTTCGCTTTGCTCTCTTTGGAAGCAGCGGCGTTGGTGAGATGAGGCTAGCTGGTGGCTGTTCCCAATTCCTCTGATCTCTGTCACATTTTTCACCCCTATTTCTTGCTCCATGTTTTTATTAATAAGACTGTTTAGAAATTCATCTTGTAACTCTATAATTTGTGGGAGAAATAAAATTTCTTTTTGTCTCATCCTTTATAGTTTCCTGATTTTGGCTGTAGTTATGCTTTCTTTCTTTCTTTCTTTCTTTCTTTCTTTCTTTCTTTCTTTCTTTCTTTCTTTCTTTCTTTCTTTCTTTTTTCCTTCTTTTCTGTTTTTTTTGAGACAGGGTTTCTCTATGTAGCCTTAGATATCCTGTCCTTGTTCTGTAGACCAAATTGGCCTCAAACTCAGAGATCTGCCTGCCTCTGCCTCCCAGGTGCTGGGATTAAAGGNGTGCACCACCACAGCCATCTGACGGATATTTTCATTATGGCACTNCTAGTCATTTCTTTTGNCCAAATATAGCACGTTGCCCTCTAATATCACATTGTAACTGGATTTCATAATAAGCTTCTAAGAAAAGCAGAGAGGGTAGCAATGCCAAGATTCAACAGAAGAGAAAAAGTAGAGACCTCAAGTCCATGTGAGTGCTGAAGATGTCACCACCAGGGCCAAAAACTCAACTTTATTCTGTCTCAGATTTCATTGTCTCTTCTCAGCATACTTCATCGTGTTTACTGGGTAAGCACCATTCAAACATGTGATGCTCATGGTTGATATGTGAGGGAAATTCGAGTGTACTTCCCTAAAGGTAATGGACTAATCAGTCAGAAGGACTGACCCAAATAGACACAGCCCTCTGCTGTAGGAGCAGCAGGTGAAAATTCGGGCATCAAGCCCAGAATGTGTCTCCTCCTAGGCAGATGGACAGGAATCTCTCTGGAGGCTAGCCAGGGGGCCAGAAGGTTTCCCACAGGGGCCAGAGACTGCCAAAAGAAAGCCATAATGATTCTATTTTAGGCTTAAAGTGCATTATAGCCACAGCAGGGGTGTGTCATCCTGTACCTGATGCTAACACATAACCACATATATGAACTTCTGGTGCGGATAGATGCTGTCTTGCTGTGAAGGGAGACTGCCCCCCTCCCCTCCACAGCTTCCTTGTTTCAGCTTTCAGCCAAACCCTCACTATNAACTAGTGAGTAGAGCCTGTGGGATGACAGATATCTGCAGATCTTTGCTGATGACAGTGGCTGGATAATTAATTTGAGCATAAGTCATGCTTGANTTGTTCTGCCAGGACATGCTCAGATTTTTCTCCTGACTGTGGTAGAGAGACTGTTAATTTCCACACCAATGTGCTCCCTCATTCAGAGAACTCTGATTTGATAGAGGAGAGCCAGAGGACAAGTAAAAGACCATTTTCTATACTCTTGCCCTATGCCAGGAGTGGCTTCATGTGGGGACATGATGGTCAAAGAAAGGTTAGTGGAAATACAGAATAACATTTAGGGTTCTTTGTTGTTGTTTTTGAAGAGAAGTGACTTGGCCTCCCTTTCTGCTGTTCTGGATTTAGGTGTCATATTTGGATTTTAGAAGCCAACTGGTGACCCGGCAGAAGGGTGATATCCTGGAATCGAGGTGTTGATGACAAGAAGGAGCTGACGTCTTCAGAAACTCAGTGGACCTTGCCAACAGTGCTGGGCAGCTGACTGATACACGTACTTTAATTGTGGGAGAAATAAACTTTATCTTGCTTAAGCCCCTGTTGTCTGGGTGCTTTGTTATTCTACAGTTGAGATCTTATAATAAGGCAGATGGATCTGATCTATCTCTATAAGTTCGAGGCCAGCCTGGTCTACAGAGTGAGTTCTAGGACAGCCAAAGTTATTCAGCAAAACCCTATCTCAATAAAACAAAAACGAAAACATAAAAGTATAAAAGAAGAATAAATAATTTTATGTAGTCTAATAAAAAATGTCATATTTTCACTCTGTGGTTTCCCTAATCTTTCTGCTTTACCTGTTAGTCTCACCAACTAAGCATCACTATCTACATGGAGAATAAGGCAAATGGGATAAAGAACCACGTTTTTGGCTACTAAAAGTGTATGTAACTTATATGAGTATAGAAAAGATTACTTTTTTCTCAGAATATAAAAATTGATTACTGTGTTTCCATTGTCAAAATTTATGGTCTTATAATCTTGGTCTTTCCTTCTTGCCTTGTACAGGGTCAAAGAGACACACTGGCTTTTTTAACAACCTTAAAGCAGACTTCAGAAGTACCACCTACAGCATGGCCTTTTCGACCAAGTCGAGCAACTAGAACGTCATTGTTTTTCCTTAGTGAAGTTCAATCTACCATCACTGGGCACAAACGCTGTGATCTTCTCGCCATTCTTGATGACCTGATCTCTAACACTCTTCCTGATAGAATAATTTGGTTGCTTGGCTTCAAGCCCTACTTTTCCCAGTATAATTCCCTTTTCATGAGAAGGACCTCCAGAGAGATTGGCCTTCAGTCAATGATCGTGTGGCCTCTAGATGAGAGTAATAGACAAAGTAGACGTAAGGTGTAAGAGGCTGATGAAGACATTACCTGGCATTTTATTTTACACTAAACCTTTTTGTGTAAGTGGGTGTTTACATTGAAGAAACAACAGTGAGTACAGTATATTGAATATATAACACCATCACATAATTGTGAGCATCATTAGATATTACATACTGTTCATACCAGTACATGCTAAATTCTCAGCAGGAAGTGTGGTAGGTTTGTGAGCACCAGCATCTCTACCAGCACAAGAACAATGGCCATGCAATGGTCGCAGAGTGGCTGTGATGTCATCAGGTGACAAAGAAGTTTGCATTATGATTTATCCAATGGGAGCAGTGTGGTTGACCAACTTCTTGTGACATGACTCGTGACTATACCTTTTCTCTAAATTGAAATAAACACAGTTCAGAGGCCTCCACTTTCCCACCCTAATGGGAAAATGTCTTCTCAATTCAAGATTGCATTCTAATAAACTGATTTCTGTTAACACCCATGAAAATAAGGAAGAGGAGTGCCCAGCCATGCTGTAAGGTTTGAACTGTAGATAAACGTGTAAGCCCTTCATTTCAGCACTTGAAAGGCCAAGTAGTTGTAGGTGCTAGTAGCTCCAGTCTTGGGGAAGTGAGAAGGGAAGGACTGGGAATCTCAGGATTTCAAAGTAGGAGGAACAGAGGCAGCTCTGAAGGGCTTCCAGTTAAGGTTGGGGCTGCCTCTTCTCTTCAAAGTTTGACAAATCAGTTATAGTGTCATGATGATTCAGTTTTGATTATAAAAGTACCTGGCTTGGAAACTTCTGGACCTCTTTCTGCTCTGGACTAGGTAAAAAGATCTTTATTAATATTGCCAGACTTTCCCCACCTACGTCTTGCCTGTGTCAGGAGGGTGCCGGGTCATCTACAATGTATGGAGGGAAGCCATTAGATTTATTGGTGTGGATTTATTAGTGTTTAAAGATTTTCAGGTATGGATCACCTTGCATTTCTCTAGGCTCTCCTTACATACACCTGGTTTTTCTATGCATACATAGTCAGAGAAAATTATATTTATGTTGGGTTATTACAAGTTAACATTTACAACAATATATTATAAAAATTGTCAGCACAAGTATCCTTGCATTTTTGGGTTGATCTGAACACAGCCCTGTGATATTGCAGTATCCCCCTGGTAACTTTAGACACCTACCAGTTGGCAAATGGCAGGAAGTGTATATGGTTTGCATGATGGACTAGGGAACATTCTCTCTCTGGGTGTGAAAAAGTGGAATGGAACAAGATTTTCTTATGCTACTCAGAATAAGATTCTGTAAAACAAACACACAAACAAAAACAACAACAAAAAACTTATGAATGGCTTATTTCTAGAATTTTCCATCTTTTAGAATGAAGAGTAACTGACATCAAGGAAAGCACATTTTGGGATCAATGAAAGACAGTAGCATATACCACATGCGTTCAGCAGAAAGTAACCTGAACTATCACAGGAAGTAGTGATTGCTTGAGGAAATTTCTTTGCGACTCCTACCACGTTTTCACTGAGCTTGCTACCCACAGTTCCCTGACTCTCTCTCTATGGCCCTGGGACTGGCCACAAGGCCTAAGATATCCAAAAAAATTTTTTTCTTGAGTTTTAAAAATTTTGTTTTGCATTTATAACAGGGATACAACCTGCCACCTGATGTCTGGTGGCAGAGCTGGGAACATGCAGCACACTGGTGGGAGTGATTTTATCTTCAAGGAAAAAGCTGTTAGGTAGAAAACAAAGGAAAGAAAGCCAATAAATCCAGATTTATCCTAATAATTCTAGGCCTTGTTTTACTACTTTTCCTATGATTGGGATATGCTGGACACAAAGATAAGTTGTTGGTATGAACCATACATAATTAACTTTAAATTGTAATTCAAAGAACATCATCAGTAGGCTAGTCAGTGGAATACAAGCCCAAATCATCCATATAAGCACTAAAAATCAAAAAGGTACATGATGTGGCTTGTCATGATTCCTGCATGTCAGAAGTATTCCTTAGTGAAAGATAGAATACAGATTCTCTTTTTATCTAGGAGAAAAAAATTCTGGATAAACAAAGTATTCAAGTTCTTTCCTTAAATGAGAATGTTCTGTTTGACTAGGACATCCATTGTGTGCCCACTTCTCAAAACTCTGTCACCCGTGCACACTTCAGTAGATGGGATTCCTTGAATGTTACAATTCTAAGCATGAGGACAAAAGTCCATGTCTCTTTCGGGCAACTTCAAACAAACAACTTCACTTCTACAACCAAGTTCAGTGATTCTGACGGGTCCCATTTGAATCTCTTTAAAATCTGCTCAAAGGACAGAATTTTGGTATAGGTAGAGCTGAAAACTTCACTTGTGAGTACAAAATCCATCCTGCTTAAGACCTTCTTCACTGACTTACCTTCTGATTTTGAGACTGTAGCAGAGTTGCTTTAGATGGGCACCAGGTACTGGTGGCTGTGGTGTGATTATGGAAACACCCTAGAGTAAATGTTCAACCCGTAAGTATCTACCCATGTTTCTGGTTCTCCCAGGCTGAACTATCTACTGTCAGTTTGGTTTCCTTCCTCCAGAAATAGATGCCTCACTTGAAACTTAAAATAAATTTTGGTCATTAAGACGCTGAAACATTAAATTTTCTCCCTGCCTTTTTCACTCACACTCATCCTTCTGTTTGTGATTCCAGCAGTTCTCCGTTCCCGACGTCAAACAGAGGTTAAGTACCCTGTCATTTCGGCAAGGTGAGTACAGTTGATAATGACTGAGTAGGGAAAGTGGAGGAGGTAAAAAGGTACCTCCCTGCAGCAGGCGACGGGAACTCTCTCAGCAGAACCGTGTTCCTTGGTCTACTCAGGGAAAATGTTGCTGTCACAACATTAGAAGTTACTTCTTTACATTTTTATATTTCCCATTTTGGAAAGCAACCATGTCCAGCAAATAATTTCACCCTTTTATTATGACATGTGAAAAAGTAGCAGAGACTGCTTAGGTTTAATTATCCCCATCAAGCTATTTTAGAAGTCAGTTCCTACAAGTCATTCACAAATGGGCAGACGGCAGAAACATGTTATTCCAGAAGAGGCAAGCTTGGGTGGAGTAGAGAACACTGACTCCCTTCCTTCATGGCCACAGTGGTGAGAGGGTGTATCCTGTGTGTTTGCTTTGTGCACTCATGGCATGAGTTTAGAAGGACCATCGGCTGACTGGATATTTGGGTCTTTAAAGAATCTTTGAAAAGTGTGACCCCATGCAGTGTTCATGTTCCAGTCAGAGTTAACAATGCTGTAGTTGTCTTGACCTCAACACTTGCTGTTCGTGTTCTCCTTTGGCACTGCCTTGAACTTGGGTCTGAATGCTCATGTATTCTGATTCCATGACCTCATCTGAACATGGCAGATGGAAAAGTGGAATTTGTCCTCTTTGTATTTTACAGTGTTTTTACTTGATGCACCCTGGACAGTGGCTGTGTTCTGAATGTCCTACATTTAGGCACCTATGATCACTAGCATAAACCTTTAACTATTATTTTATTATAGACGCAGATTTTTCTGAAAGAACAGATTATGGACAAGGAATGAAATAACTATATATACTGAATTTTCTGATATCAAAACACTGAGACACATAAAATATTAAATTGCATGGCATGACATTGTATCATTTGACTTAGTTAGGTTATGAAAGATGCACTCAATAGAATGTGGTAATTCTGAAAATGTCACTCTTTCCAAACTACCTGGTCACAATTTCATGCATCTTAGCAGCAGCATGAGGCCCTAGGTCAGACACAGAGGGTCATGTTTTGCTCACAGCAATGACAATAGCAATGGTGTTAGTATTTTCCCTAGTTGCCAAAACCTCAGTGAGTTCCTGTGGAGCTGCAGAGAGCACCTGATACCTGCAGTCACCAGAGTGGCCGTGTAATGGTGGAGAATCCCTGAGTCTTCTGTAGTGGGAAGTGTCATTACTGTATGGAAAACAAACCAGTATTCTCCCTTCCCCCACTGGAGGGGAACACTGTATTTCCTAAGACCTTTTCTATATAAACATTATTTTTTAAATGTTTGTTAATGCACATTCTTGGAAATATAGTTGAGAAAAAAGTTAGAAAGATTGCTCCACTTTCAAGATGTCAAAAACAGTAAGAAAGCAGTTTATTCACGAAGGAGTGCAGGCATTGAACTGTTTTCTGTATTTCTCTGTAATTAAGCTAAACTTAACTTATAAGATCCTTTCCTTCATGACATAAATCTTCAGCTGCTCAGGGTTATTGCATCGAAAATATAATGTTTAATTAAAACTTGGAATTTATTTGATTTTATTATTATTTGCACACATACATGCATATGTCAGTGCATGTGTGTGTGTATGTATGTGCATAAAACATGCTTGCGTGAGTATGAGCATGCCATGATACTAGGAGTCACAGACCAACTTTCAGGAGTTCATTTTCCTTTTACTGTGGCTCCCACGGTTTGAACTCAGATCATTGGATTTGTGCAGCAAGCACTTTTTATCCATTGAGCCATCTCATCAGCCCTGAAATGTATTTCTGTTGTTATGAATTTTAGTTAGTTTTGCATTCCCCTACCTTTTCTTTGCATTCCTTTCAGGTATAGCAATATAACACTCTAGTAAGTAAACGTCAAACAATACTTACACTAGCCATGTGATAATAATCTTAACATTTTATAAAAGCTAACTTAATCATATAAATGGGCCATATTGCCATTTCATATATCTATATCACATATATAAATGTATTTTATATACTATTTTATATAATATGCAATATATAATGTAATATACATATTATTATTATTATTATTATATATTATATATTATATATTATATAAACCAAAGCACAGGGAAGCCATGTGGCTGTGTCACCTCAACAGTAGATCTGGGATTCTGATTCAGAAGTCTCTAGAGGAGGATGTTTCCAGCCCATGTTGTATTACTGCTCTCATTTCTAAGTACTCTGGGCTCCTCATATCCCAGAGGGCTTGTGTATGATCTATGCATCTTATTCATTCACATCCAGTGCTGTCTACTCTTTCTTCTATTTCCATGTATTGTCCTATAGCATTGCTTAACTTTTTGTTCAGTTCACAGCTGGTCTTTCTTTTCTTTTTCTTTCTTTTTTTTTTTTGACTATCTACTTTCATCCATCGAATAGCTGTTCTCCACACTTGCATCTCCATGCTTGTAGAGCTCTGTGCCAGGGGTAGGGGTGGGGTGGCGGGTGGGAATGTGAGGCTCACACATTACTATGGTGTGGGCCCCTAAAGGTCCAGCTGTAGGATGCTTGCTCACTAGCCTGCTGTGGTCTTGGGAGGTAGTAGAACCTTTGGTAGGTGGGGCCTAGTGGAAGGAAGTTAGATCAGCTGAGGTAAGCCCTCGAAGGGACTATTGAATATCTCATGTCTTTTTTGTTGTTGTTGTTTTGTTTTTTGCTTACTGGCTATGATGATGTAGATAGGCCTCTTGTTGCTACCATGATAGACTACTTAGCCACAGATACAAAGGTAATAGGGTCAAGCAAGCATGGGCTGAAATCACCATCAGCCAAAATCCAAAGCAAACCTTCATCCTTCTCCATTGATGCCTCAGGCATTTAGTTAGAGTGATGGAAAGCTGACTGAAGCATCCACTCAATCTGCTTCATGTGGGGGATATTATGCCCCAAACACTACTTTAAACCTTGGTTCTGTCACTTGTTAACTGTATGCACTCAGCAGTGTGGTTTCTCTCTAGTTCTGTTTCTGCATCTTGCCTCTGGACTTTAGATAGTGTCCTATATTTTTCAAAGGGCTGACATGAAGATTTAGTGAATTAATTTGTAATTAACAAAAAATATGAGTGTGGTAGTAGTGGCAATAAGTAAGAAAGAAAGACAAATGCCCACCCCTTATCTCAAAATGTGTCAACTACTTTATGTAAAATGTTCCAGACTCTTCGGAAATTTAGCGTGTTTTAGAAAACCAGGGTTGCTAGTTCGAACTATTAAAACTGGTCTCTAGGGCTGAGAACGTGGCTCAGTTGGTAGAGTCCTTTCCTAGTATGCACAAATACTGGGCTTGAGCCTTAGCACCTCATCAGCCAGGTGTGGTTGTGCACATCTGTAATTCCAGCACACGGGAACAGAGAAGGTCAAGGTTATCCTCAGCTACATAGCAAGTTCCAGCCAGACAAGGCTGGAAAACATGAGATCCTGTTCACAAGCACAAAGAAACCAGTCGAACCCACCTGCAAGGCAGGCCTTATGCCCGTTTTAGCTTTGTTGATCTTAAGAAAGTCGTTTCTTGACAGTAGATCCATATTCTATTTTGTTTTCTTTTCCTCCACAATTAGGAGGCCAAGATGAAGTGGATAAGGCCACTCAGATTCTGGTCTTGGGTGTCAAATTTAGGAAATGCCCACACATAAGTAATCAAGATAAATTCAATTTTATTGTACACACACACACGCCCCAAAATATAAAATTTACAATAAAAATGTAAATGTAACTGTCATTCCTCCTCAGGCACCTCTACGGCTAGTTGTAGCATTATGGCTGATTCTGAGACTCCCCTCCTTTCTGTTATTGAGAGAATGCTTAGTGTTCGTGGCGACAAGCCTCCAACTACCGAATGGGACAGCTAAAGTTCTTTCTTGTGTGTGTGTAGCTTGGTCAGTTTCTGTGGAAGTCCTTCTAAGAGCAAACATTTATTCGTGGTTTTTCTGTGACGTACTGTTGCCATTCTTTGTCATATGGAATCTCTGCTGTTAAGGATAATTTTCTCACAGAGTTTCTGAAGATTATATAATAAATGTAACTGGCATCCTCCTCCTGCTTTAAGGTGATAGGAATTAAAGAGTTTTTCCTTGAAATGACAGCAAAAAATTTCCAGACTTTCTTGCCAAGGTAAGAAACAACTGGGCTGGGAGGTAGCTCCGTAGGTAAGAGCACTCGGTATGCAAACAAGAGGACCCGAATTTGAATCTTCACAACTCACGCAAAAGTCAGGCATGGCCGCATGCGCCTGTGGTCTAAGCACAGTACATCTACTGTGGTAGATGTAAGGAGGCTGCCTGACACACACCTTATCCAAAACAGTGAACCTCAGGTTCTTCAACATACCCCGCCTCAAAAACTAAGGCAGAGACAAATAGAGAAAAACATCCACTATCTTTCTGTGGATACTGGCGAGGATACTCACACACAGGTATATGCATACATCACACGAATGCTCACGAGCGCTTGCACACACACACACACACACACACACACACTCATACTCACACACGCTCACAGAGACAAAAAAAACAAGCGAACTAAACTAAGCAAACAATAGCATTTTAGTACTGAGAGCACACTACGTGGTAGAGACAGTTGTATTGACAGTCTACTATTTCTTTGAAACCGAAATCCAATCCAGTGTGAACTACAACTGAGTGGCTTCCAGCTGGAGTGGCTGGTTGCTGTTTCCTTAGCTTCGGTCTTGTGAGAGTACGGAAGATGATGTATCTCTTTGGGTCACAAGCAAAACTGGTGAGGCCAGGGACTTTGACACTAGAAAAAAAAGGCAAGACTGGTATTATCAATAGGAAATGACATTTCTCCCTTTGTCACTTTGACCTCAAAGGCCAAGCCTGAGGGCAATCTGGAGGTGTCTTAGAGGAGGGGTACTGAAAGAGAATGAGTCACCTCAACAGGAGTTCAGTCTTAGTATGACCCTATTAATCTAAAGGGTCTCTGATGCTCTGTTTGACAGACAGCTAGGTGGATGGAAGCTCCTCCTACCTCACGGTTGTCATAACAGCCCCCCCCCTGCTCCCCACCCCCGCCGCCCAGTCTCATCAGGGACTGCCTTTAAGAGCATTGTGATAGATGACATTTTCTGCAGCGTTCATTGTGGGAGGTGGGGGGAGGAGAATCCGTTTGCTACACAGCAGTTTTTGTTGGATGAACAAGCCTCCTCCACCCCCTTCAAACCTGACACTGCGAGACAGAATACACACACTGGCTTGTTACCACTCGCCTTCTGGGGCCTGTGGGATTCCTTTAGTTAGCTGTGTTTCTCCACCCTCTGCCTCTCTCCAAGGCAGAAGTACCCCAAAGCGGCAGGGCAATGGCCAAGGAACAAGCCTGTGCTGTCTCTGGAACACACCGAGCTAGTGTCCACACTCTGAGGTCGAAATGCTGCCTGCAGTGAAATATGTCACTACAGGGCTCCTTACTTTCCAAAGCACACAGCAAAAAAAACGAATTAACTTAAAGTGAAGGCGCCTAAATGCCTGACATGTGGATGACCTTGACAAAATGACTCCCCACAAAGTAAGACTCCAGAGGGGGGACTCGTGATGGAAAGACCAGTGGTTTTCCATCTCCACCCCCCACCCTGCCAGACAGGCTTATAAAACATACAATTATTTTCACTTAGGCTATGAGAAAGTTTTTGAGTTTTTTTCTTTTTCTTAAGTTTAACTTTTCTTCCTTTTTTCAGGGTGTATTTCAGGGTGTAATGGAAGTTGAGGTTTTTGTGCTTACACACGTGATCTAATTATTATTATTATTATTACAAAAAAATGAATGGCAAAGTTCAGTTGTCTCCTATCTGCAGGCACATATCTTTAGTGCATCTCGAAGCTAATTAACACCCTTCAACACATTGAGAGTGCTCATGTTGTTCACTGCCTTCCTGTAATACTCATGTACACCCCCNTGATACCTGGATGTGTTGTGCCTGGATTGTGTGGNNTGGGCTCTGGAAAGNAAACTGCAGGTAAGTTCCGGAAACATAGCTACACGTGTTCTTCAGGACTCACAGGTAGAGCAGTCACAATTTGATGCACAAGCTTCCACATTGTGCGTATATCCTTTCAGTGCCTGAGAACAAACAAAGCTTTGAACTGGGCTATGAGNAGTCTTCCTGCCTGGTGTATGTAACCAAGGGAGTTTTCCCCAAGGTAAGGCAGATTTTTCTCTTACTAAGATGCCGTATACAATGAGCAATGTGTCCAGTGAAAATCTGCAGGCTCCCTGACCAATCTTCTACAGCATGGTTCTGAGAAAATGATGGNAAATTCTCCGAGCACTACAAGACCAATCATGTACTTGTCATCTGCTTAGCATTTTATTCTTTCCTTTCCAAGGAGAGATTGATATTTGTAGTGAGACACTTGCTGGAGGTACCGACCGGGACACTGGCTAGAGCAGTAGGTTGGAGAGGAAACAGTTTCCTGCCCTATATTTTAAAGAGTATTCCCTTTCGGCAGTCCATAATCTCTTAAAAATGATCTTGCTTTCAGATAGCTACAGCTATGTCATTTAGTGCTTTGGGTATGAATGTGGGGCTGATAGATTGAGATACCCAGGATGGATTGCAGGGTTTTCATGATCATAAATCCCTTGTCACATCCTCAGCATGATAGAAGCTCTTTGGTAGATAACGTAAACTCATTAATCACCACGCTCTTAAACTAAGTACCCCAGAAAGAATTTTAAACGTTCCATGTTCCAACAGCACCATCCCCCCCTTTAAAAATGCTCTCTTTTATTAATTCATGCTGTCTGAGATAGCTTAAGTTACCTCCGTGAAAAGAGACTGTGTACCAAGGGAAAGAAAGGACTGGAATCCGGAGGGGGAGAGAGAAGGGAGGCAAAAAGATTAAATTCTGTCTCCGGTCCAAAGGAGATCACGTGCTAGCCTCCGAGTCCTCATCCTCTGCCCAGAGAATGTTGGCAGACTTCCAGTTGGTTAAAACAACAATCCGCAGCTGATCTTCCCTCCGAATACACAATGCATAGACGGATTATTTACTCCAACAGAACTGTTCACCGAGGAATAAAAGCAAAAATGCATTTGAGGAGTGGTCGCTTCTGACAACCGAACAAAAATTAACGTTGATCACAGGGTGATCAACCACCTTGCTGAGACCCTGACAGCACAGGCTTATGCTCAACACAGCTATGTTTTTCTTTCTCAAGGTTTTCCTACCTGCCAAGCCACACATTCCAGAGCCAGCCTTCTCTCCGGAATGTCCTCCCCACCCCTCCCCCACCCCAACAAAATAATGTTTCAGTATTGGTTTTGTGCTGGGCTTCTTGCCTGCATTTACCATCCAGAGAGTCTCCTCGAAGATTCCACTTCCTTGGCACATTAAATGGTTGAACTGAAGTTTATCTGTTCACACATTCGTTGCCAACACGTGGGTGTTTATGACGAGAAAGTCATACATGCCCAGACTTCCAAGGAGGTGTTTCTTTTGTCACATAAAATCGTATCATTGAAACGGATTTTTTTTTTCAAGGTTAAAAGTTCTGCTGCGTATCCAAAGGGCAGAGACAAATGTCAGGACTCACAGATTTCTCACCAGGAGCGCCGTCTGAAGCAGCAGAGCCAGCCTGAGGATGGAGACCTGCTAAGAGGGCTTGGTTTCCAGGTAGCATTTTGTAAATCCAAATCTCTGATAAGGACACAGTACAGTGAATGGTGTCTGTGACTGAACCTTTAAGATAGGATTCGGCTAGCCCGTGGTGGGGACGGAACACGATCACATGAAACACCAGACGAGACTTCCAAGCTCATCAGATATACAGATTCCTTTTTCTTTTTCCTTGGCAAAAGATAGGCAAAGCCTCACTTCTAAAAGAAAGAAGGAAAGAAAGAAAGAAAGAAAGAAAGAAAGAAAGAAAGAAAGAAAGAAAGAAAGAAAGAAAGAAAGAAAGAAGAAAGAAAGAAGAAAGAAAGAAAAAGAAAGAAAGAAAGAAGAAAGAAAGAAAGAAAGANGAAAGAAGAAAGAAAGAAAGAAAGAAAGAAAGAAAGAAAGAAAGAAAGAAAGAAAGAAGAAAGAAAGAAAGGAAGGAAGGAAGGAAGGAAGGAAGGAAGGAAGGAAGGAAGGAAGGAAGGAAAAGGAAGGAAGGAAGGAAGGAAGGAAGGAAGGAAGGAAGAAAGAAAGGAAGGAAGGAAGGAAGAAAGAAAAGCACATTAAGATAAATGGGTTGGTTTGGCTGTGTCTTGCTTGGCTATTACAGAAAAGCCATCTGAATGGGTCAAATTACAACCTAGCCTCCAGATCAAAGGATAACCACTGCAGTGGTAGGTCATGCTGATCTGAACTGTGTCAGCCGGATCAGCATGAAATCCTAAACTATGGGCCGAGAAAACATGTCTCTCTCAACCGAGACCTGACTGGACCAATTAACCAAAGTATTTGCCTTTTTGCCTCAGTGGAAATCTGAGATGGTTTCATTGGACAGGCCAGTGTGCTGGAACACACACACACACACACACACACACACACACACACACACACGCACACACACACAATGAATTCCTGAAGTATAGCTCAGAGATATGGGCTCATGAATTTAAAAGGGAATTGTCCACCAAAAACATCACCAACTAGCTGCTATGTAAAGGAAGAAAAGCCTGGAATGTGGGTTGAACGTGTGATAAACACACACAGAATCCACAGGACAGAAATGTGTGTGTGTGTGTGATTTTGAACTCATGGATGATGTCCCAGCAGAGGAGGTAGATGGTAAATTTTATGTGTCTGACTGGGCTGTGGTGCCCAGATATTAGTCAAGGGTGTGTGTTTGTTTTTTTGTTGTTGTTTGCCTCCTTTTTTCAATGAGACTAAAAATCATAATCTGTGAAACTGGAGTAAAACAAACTGTCTTCCTTAATGTGGATGGGCCTGTTCCAAGCAGGTGGAAGTTTTTATAGATTGAAAAATCTTCCCTGAGAAAGAAAGGATAGTCCCAGCAGATTGCTTCTGGATTGGAGTAGCCACTTTTCCAAATCAGCTTTCCTTTTACCCCATCAGATTCTGGATTTGCCAAATTCCATGATAGTTTGAGTCAGCTCCTCAATTTCTCTCTCTCTCTTATGCGCGTGCGTGGGTGCACACACACATTCACACACACACACACACACACACACACACACACAACATAGTAAATGCCACATAATTATTTGCTTTAAAATACTCTATTTATGATATTTCATTTCTATTCTTTTTTTAAAATAAATATGATGGCATAAAGCCGGTCCAAATGCTCTCAGTACAGCAGGCATGGAGCACCCCAACACCTTTCCAGGGATGACCATTGGTATTAACAGCTACAGTAAATCCATACATTTGGACTCAAGAGAACAAGAGAGAGGAAGGATCCCTTCACCCACTCTATGAGACACCTTGCTTCCACATGATTTCTTGGGGATCCCCCAAGTACCAACCGGGGTCAAACAGCTTAGAGGTGCAGAGTCACCCCCATCAGTGCCTACTGTGTGCTTTCCCTTTGCCATGGTTTATCTTGTTCAGACGTGACTAGCTTTCTGCACTGACCACTCCCTTCCTTCACGACGATTCTTTCATCCTTGACCGCCTCATGGATTTGGCTTCCCTGTGTGCCTATTTAGAATGCAAGAGGTGTTCCCTTTCCTGTTCTGTTGCAGCAGGCAACATAAGCGTTACAGGTTTGTCTGGAGGAACCAATGGCCTAGTCTGAGGTGAATAATGAGCTTTCACTTCATGCNATATCTCTCTTCTAAATTGCAAATATTTCCTACCCTTTTTTTCTTCCTGGTGTTAAGGTATAGGAAGATGGTCCTTTCCAGAAAATGCAAGTATTGGAACCCCTGTGAGACACATCACAATTGGAACCCCCAGTGAGACACATCATATAGCTACACCTCAAATAACAATGAAGAGCACTCCGGAGTGCAGACCATGGTGTTCTCACTCAGGCCGCATCAGCGAACATTGCAAAGGCCTGCAATAATCCTGCATGAGCAAGGGCTTCAGAGCTGGTTTCCAAGGCCAAGAGCAGGTTTGAAATTCTATGGAGTCAGGCGAGGAAGCCGGTGAGTAAGGGGAAGGATTAATGAGGAGCTGCAGACCACACAAACTGCCACACTGTTCTCCTGGTCACTAGACCGAGAAGCCAGTGATTTTTGCCTCCAGGATTAGATTTTGATAACTTAAAACAAGCCCCCTTAAACAAATGCGCATCAGGCAATANGTCAACACTTCGTTGGTTTCAATAGAATTAGTTTTCTAAATGCTCTTTTCGGAAGCAATTTTTGTAGTTGAAAATGCATTACAAGGAACATTTACTATAGCTACAGTAAGGCCATCAGTGTCTGCCAAGGAGGGTTTTAATCAGCACAGCTGCACACTGAACACACTCAACATTGCTGCACCACCCCCCTACTTCAGTATCAGTGTCAATAAACCTAGGGTTTTAAGGTTATTTCCTTAGGTATTTGCTGTAAATAATAGCGTGGACTTAATTGTTTCTGCCCAAAATGAACCTGGCTAATAGCCTTGCAAAGGCGCCTGGACAGGTTGTGATGTAACGGCCTTACATAACTCAGGCTCTTTATAACCCCATGCCAAAGAAACCCTCAGATCATTCTGCTAGCTGAGTGACAACATGCCAGGACTGCAATCAAGTTAGGAAGCCACATGTCCACACTGGAGGACAGACTGGAAGATAGCTAGATCCAGCCAGAGTGGCTGAAAACTCAGTGTCCCCAACTTGTTTTGTGGGGTGTCCTCTGGTACCATGAACCAGGAATATGAGCAGAACCAGAACCTGCCAAATGAAAAACCCCATTTCCTTTGTAGAGTCTTCTGGTTAATCCCCAGTGTGTGATTTATCCCCCCCCCCTTTTTTTGGCTTGCCCCTCCCCTGCCCATTCCTCCATAAAGGAAATGGAGAATGGAGCCTTTCAATTGTTCTAATAGTAAGAGACTGTGAGTCCTAATGTAAAAAGCCATTTAACCCCATTTGGCTTGTTCCACCTCTCCCTGAACATGACTGGAATTCAGGTGGAAGGGCAACAGCCACGTGCTTTGTACCGTTAGTGTTTGCAAAGGGAGAGTCTCTGTGAGGGGAGATGGAGTGCCCATGAACTCATGGGAACATGACCCAGGTGTGTTCTCTTCAACCTGCGAGTAGTAAGTGGAGACAAATGGCCTAGCTCCCATTTGCTCCTAACACGACTTCTCACTTAGGTGTCTGTAGGGCACAGAGGGCATAATACAGAATTGTGAGCATGGCATCTGGGGTCATACATGCCTGGGGTGGGATCCTAGCCATGTGGCTTCTACCAGCTGTATACACTCAAGCTGATGACATAAATTCTCTCAATCTCAGTTCACTTATCTATAAAATAAACACAGAATCAAATTTCCCATCAGTATGAGGGTTACAGGTGACAGTGCCAACTGCTCAGAAGAGAGGATGATAGCTGCTGGCAGATGCTGCTATTGTTGTGATGTTTCCAATGGGAGACACACTGCGAAATCAACATTGAGGACCAAGTAGTCAGTAGGCACTGTGTAAGGTCAGCATGCAGTTCCTGTTGGAGTGGATCTCACAGACACGTTGGGAAAGTAGGTAAGCATGCAAGTGATCCCTGTTGAAAGCAGTGAGAGTCAATGTCTTCCGTAGCCACAACTGAATGGAAAGGTCAGCCTGAACATACTCAACCTCAGGGACTCCTGGAGTGGAGAACAAAGTGGTTTCAACTATATCAGGTAAACTTTCAGGGCTCCTTCAAATCTGTTGTCTTAAAAAGGACACTTCCGAGCCGGGCAGTGGTGGTGC
>LZPO01017457.1:141485-153524 GCA_001675575.1 Neotoma lepida
TTTCCAAGCCTATCATTCCCCTTCTATTTATTCTCTCTGCCTGGCACCCCACCTATCTCTCTCCTGCCTAACTATTGGCCCTTCAGTTTTTTATTAGAGCAATCAGGTGCCTTAGGCAGGNAAGGTGAAACAGTTGCAACACACCTTTACATAATTAGCTAAATGTGGCAAAAACAAAAGTAACATACCTTTACGTAGTTAAAGTAATATTCTGTAGCATAAACAAATGTAACACATCTTTACATAGTCAAATATTCCATTCACATGTGCCAAAATTTGAGAATTATTAGTGAATGGTATGGCCTCTTGAACATTTGATCTTTCAACTTGGGCTTGCCTAAGAATCTCTTAGATCTGTTAAAGCACTAACATGGCCCCATCCACTGATGCTCTGATTCTGGAGTTCCAAGCACTGTGAGCTTTTACATTTAGTAATTTCTGTGAGACTCTGGTACCAGGGAAGCGACTTACACCTCACTACCTTGACAAAGATCTTCTCAAAATGCTCTTGAAATTGCTTGCTAAAAGAGCTGTAAAAATTGTGTTGAATCTATAGCTGTCAGATGAGCAAAGAATCCATCTGATGAAATGTGTAGTCTTGTGAAATAGCAAAAGCATTTTCTGGGTAAGTCTTGGTAAAAGTCGCCAGAAAGCATTCCATGCAAGAGTCTCCTTCCTTGGCTGATAAGCACTGACTCATGGTAACTTGCAAAGTGGAGACAGAAGCAGAACTAAGCCAACCAGATTGAAAATTCCCTTCTGAATTTTGGATTCAGTTTAAGAAAACATCGTGTGTGTGCAGCCTGGTGCTGAAATCTGCTTCTGGACACCAGTATGTGGGCTGCTGAAGATCNTATCAGTAGAGAAGAAACTATTTCCTTATCAGAAGAGACTAATTGGAAGCTATAATTAGGCAGGCAGTTAATGTCAGGGACTCTGATTCACTGTTGCAAAGCGGCTTTCATTTAGCTNCNTAATGTATGGGGACAGTGGTGGTCACAGAGAAAAAGGGATTGGGTTCTTTNCCTGCAGGATCCTGGGCTCTTGAATANCCACAAGGCATTGAAGCAGCTCTATATACTTGTTTCTTTTGTCCAATTCACACACACTCCTCATTAAAATTCAAGACNGTCTAGGTGGAAGATGAGAGGAAGTGGTGGTGGGGAAATGGCCAGTGTGTTTGACGGGCGTTAAACTCTCGGCTTGGCTTCATTTTTCACATCTCTACGATTGCTGTGAATTGGATCGGAAAGGCTCTCCAAATGTCACTGCGTTAAAGGCCTCAGTCCAGAATGGTGCTCTTGTGAGGCATTGTGAGCTTTTGGGAAATGATGGGCACTCCCCTCCATAGGCCCCCAGAGAAGTATGACTCCCTAATTTCTCATGAGAGGTCAGGGCTAGAAGCACATGTCCCCCCCTTTTCCTGTCATCCCATGTATGATATGGCAGGGGAATGCTATGGTGAAAAACTTGGATCTCCTGGAGATTGAAAAACTTTTGTCCTATGCTATATTGTCTTTTTAAGTGACACTCTTTTTTAGGGCATCACTAGAGATGAGGAAAGCTGCATTTCAGAAATGCTGTCCTGAAGGTTTATTAGCACATTTTACCCTAATTACTGCTGCTATTTTGTAGAAAAAAAAAATAACCTTGACATATTTTGGGGGCTCTTAAATATACACTTTGAAAGAACCTCAGACTTCTATTTTTAAGTGTAATATTCTCATTAAAACTTTTTTTTATTTAAATTGGAGCCATGTCACAAGCATGAGGAAACTGCATCTTGTTTCAACATTTTGCTAGTTTTTTAGGCCAAAAGATGAAGATACCCAGAGTTTACCTTTCTGTTTAATTAAAATTGTATTTCCCTATTAAAAAAATAAAATAATTGGTGCAAAGGAAATGAAAGAAAAAGATGTCAACNACTTTAGTAAGAATATAGCAAGGGTTGTGTAAACAAAGTTTTTGCTAGGTATTGGAGGGAATTAAANTATTTTCATAAAGACATTTACAAGGTGGAAAAGATGAAAAGATTTGAATTCCTTGTCATGAACACAAATTTTATGGTATTCGATAGAAAAAACCCTTATATTTAATATTCCNTACATTCTTGAATACAAGAATACAATGAATACTTGAATACATTTAGAAGCCATTGTCTTAGAATGGCTTTGGAGACCATTGATTGCCCACCTATCTAGGTCCCCCAGTCACCAAGTGCTGAGAAAGTTCTGCTTTCAAAGAACCCACATGAGAATGTCAAAAACTGAGTCAAATGAAATCTTTCTGTTGATAAGTCAGGTATCATAGTTATTTTCGTGGAACTGATGAAAATCTGGCATACTCAGGGATGCAGGCTCAGTATACAATTAGCACACATACAGGGTCACTAGATTTGTAAATATGATTCAATTGGCCGGTGTNCTCCCCCAACCTCTACTACTAAACTACCTAAATTTAAGAGGGGCACTGCTACNGGTGGACACTGACTTTCCAGGTTTTTCATGGACACTCTCTCATCTGAAGTTTCTGTGTCATTAGAACGCAATTTGTTTGTGTGTGTGTTTTCTTATCCAGCAAATATTTATGAAGCNTTCATATTTCTGGCATAGTAGTTCTCTGTCTCTCTCTCTTCATCAGAACTGCTGGATGCTTTGGTCTTCATCATAGCTCGTGGCTATTTTTGATAGCTCTGACTTCCTACCTACATGATTTTTAAACANAACTTTCCTAGTCTTGTAGATTTGATCAAGAACCTGCAATACCTTATAAAACATAGCATAAGGGTGCCTGAAAAGATGAATATTTACCTTTTAAAGTTGGAAAAATAAATGATTTGAAAACTGCTATTCATTTTTGCTTCTAAATCTGAAAATGTCTGTTTTTATATTTGTCTTTTGTTTTCACTAAAATACCAACTTTTTTTTTAACTCATCATTTTTTAAAGCTATATGGAATGACAATGACAATCACTCTTGTAGATCCCAAGGATCAACAAAAACNGATTTCCTTGCTCTGGCAGAAACCACATTCTAGATAGGAGAGTCAGCTTTGTGGCATGTTAGNAGAGGGTGTGTAACAAGGAGAGAGAGACACAAGGATTGACAGGGGTCAGGGAGCTGGAGGGCATTTCAGAGTGCTCAGTGCAGAGCAAATAGTTCCAAACTGTTTTTGAAGAAATTCTTTAGTGTTTCTTACACTAAAAACAGACATTTTCCTTTAAATGTCATCTATTGTAATAGCAAAGTGGACATTTCTTTAGACACAGAAGCTAAATGCAGCATCTAGACTGGCATTATCCTGAATGTACCATCTGTGTTTTCAGGTCCTGGTACTCTTCTTCATCAGATGAACAGACTATGGGGCTGGAAAGATGTTAAGAGAGCCAGCTGCTCTTCCAGAGGACTGGAGTTCGATTCTCAGTACCCACATGCAAACATACAACTGTCTGTAACTCTAGCCCCAAGAGATCCTATACTCTTAGNGTACTGTACCAACTTTGTGCACAAACATACATGCAGACAAAAAATCTATTCTCATAAAATAAAAAGAAAGAAAAAAATTAAAAGAAGGCTAGCTAGGGCTGTGCTTGAACAGGATACCATGCCTGGTGATTCAGTACAAAAAGTCCTGGAGCTTGGAACTGTGGGACTATGTGATTGTGGGACTGTGGACTGTGGGACTGTGGACTATGGGACTGTGGACTGTGGACTATGGGACTGTGGACTGTGGGACTGTGGATTGTGGGACTGTGGGAGTGTGGACTGTGGACTGTGGGACTGTGGACTGTGTGACTGTGTGACTGTGGACTGTGAGACTGTGGATTGTGGGACTGTGGGCTGTGGACTGTGGACTGTGGACTGTAGACTGTGGGCTGTGAAGTTCCTCTCAGTCCTTTAGTTGAAGTCCGATCACACTTTCCTTTAAAAAGATTGAGAGCTCCTTCCTTGCTAAGGAACTGGGAGGGTCTTCCCTTGGGAGGTGGCAAGAGCCACTTGACTTTCAAAGCAGCCAATAGGCAGAGCCAGCAAGACATTTCAGGAACACCTTGCTTTATGTGATGATTATTTCTGAGTGTAAATCTAGCAATAGAGGGTAGACTTTCCATTTGGCATCAGAATCCAGTTCTAACTACTGTCAACTTATTAATTAGAGAATCAGTTTTAGCTATTGTAAAGCATGGCTGCTAATTTCATCGGCATTGCTTGTTAGTAGTCTAGAAACTTTGATCTACACTAATAAGACGTGAAACATGAGGAAAAGTAAAACTATCACAAGAAAATATTATTANTTAGAAATGTCAAAATAACCAGCCGAAAGACCTTCAAAATTCAACGATTCAACTAAAGCATGACTATTAGGTACTACCTAAAGATCTAGGAAATTATATACTAACGTGCAACTTGAATATGCAGTGAGCAAAAAGAAATTCAATTGGTGAAATAAAAAAATCATAAAGCTTTTAGCAATCAATACACTAAGAAATATTTAGAACTTCTGTATTGAAAATGTTAAGNGTGTTCTTATGAACACACTTAATGAAATACTGAACAATCAGGTAGATAGCTGTCCAAACTGCATACTGGGGTTGCAGGAAGCAGAGTTGTAGATTCTATGAATATACCAGCTTACCTTTCATCTTTTTTTTGGTGTGTAAAGGCTGTATTAACATTATTTTTAGATTTATTTAGCTTTGTTTTATGTGTATGGGTGTTTTGCCTGCATGTATGTGTACCACAGGCATGCAGTACCCAGACAGGCCAGAAGAGGGCATCAGATCACTTGGAAGTGGAGTTACGGATGACATAGTTGCCATGTGGGTGCTGAGTATAGAGCTCAGGTCCTCTGGGAATGTTGTTAGTACTCTTAACCACTGTTATTTCTCCAGCCCCTGTGTTAACATTTTGCTGCTCACATAGGCCCCTCCCCAAACAGTTAAGGATACAATGTAAGAGTTGAAGTCAATGCGAATGAGTTACAGTTTTATGAGACAGTGAGTAGGAAGCAAACAAGTGAATGGCACACATCTTTTTCTATACTGCACATATCTATCTGTCCCCGCTTTTCTTCCATTGTCCTTTCTCCTTGGCAATCTCAAACTTACTTTGGCCAGCTCAACACTCCCTTCTCTTAATGTCTTGGAGCTTCTCATTGCAAGGATGCTAGACTTAGTGGTATTATAGACATCCTCATTTATTTGATGCCACTCATGACAGCATGGCCTGGCCTGCATTTTTATTAGAGCATCTGAAAATGCATTGCCTGATCTCTAAGAGGTGATGATGCAGATGACTTAACTTCAAGAGAGTACTTAGGGATGAGGAAGAAGAGCAGACTCAAGTAAGTAGCAAGACATAAATCAGGCTGTGAGTACCACTCAGCGTTTCACCAAGGATTGTTAATCTGCCTTCACTAGAGGCAGCCTTCCATGTNTTCATTTACCGGTGGACAGTCAGCAGTTCTTCATATTAAAACCTGTCTGCAAGTGCAGCCAAAGCAAAAACATGGAAGTGACCAAGGAGTGGATTCAAAGGCTATTGTAATGGCAGCTGACATGAAGTACGTGTTAGGAAAACTTCAGGACCAATGGATCAATTGCCTTCAAGTGTCAGCTAATATTGAGAAGNCAGAGACTAAACATCTTTCAAGAGTTTGTGGAAAATCCAATTTTGATAAGGCAATTGACAAAGATGAAATGATTTTTTTAAAAAGGGGACTTAGTTCCTATGCCTTGTTGTCTCTGATAGTGTGTGTGGAAAACAGTATTCTTCACATTTGTTGTACAAGGTAAAAAGTTATGGATAGTACCTTGCTGAGGCTTCATCTTCTCCATACTCGGAGACATGAGTTCCCCACATGGATCATATTTGGAAACTTGAGCTTGCTAGGTATGGTGGTATACGCCTGTTATCCNTGTACTCAGGAGGCTGAGTCTGCAGAGTCAGAAGTTCAAGGCCTACCTGGGCTACATAGCAAGACCTTGTCTCAAAAGAAAAGCAAACAAAAGCATACAACACAAACCAAGTCAAACTAAACCAAGACAAAGAAACAACCAACCAACCAAACATCTAACCAAACAGACAAACCAAAAAACCAACCAACTAACCAAACAGACAAACCAAAAAACCAACAACTAACCAACTAAACAAACAACTACACACACACACACACACACACACACACACACACATACACACACCCCAAAACAAACAAACAACAACAACAACAAAAAAAACAGCCAACCAAATAAACAAAAGAACCCAATCTATTTAGGGGCCAAAAAGTGGAGGCAATATCACTAAATAGATAAGAGACAACTTATTATGATGAAATGGAACCCTAAAGTTAATGTTTAATACTCTTAAACAGCTGAAACTGACATTTAGTGAGCACTTTCAGTGTGCTGTGCACTGATTCAGGCCCTTTCTTCATATAAAAACATTTGCCTTTTGTAACTGTGGGGTAATAAAATCCTCATTTTACCAAAAGAGACAGTTGATTGTAGAAGTTGAGCACACGTGTACTTAAATTCAGATTTCAGGCAAGTGTATTTGAAAGTTCTGTTTTTTTCTTCCCCACACTGGAGGCAAGCACATCTTTAGTGATGTAGATTTATTGCTGCTTTCATCCTAAACAGAAGTTTTCTGAATGGGAGCTTTCTTTGATCCTGCAGGAATCCGATGCCAACACCACACCGAGGGGAGGCGTCAGGAGGAGAAAGAGTTGTAATATTCAATGGTCTGCAACCAATGCGCCAGGAGTCGCCGTCTTTCATCCTGACTGTGTGGACGCATTTTAAAAATGACATCTATTACCACATTAGAGGCAGCCCATAATAGTGCCTTATAGAATGTTTGTCTCAATTGTGGTTATTTAATGTCCTTATACCAAATTTCAAAGGGCTCTTATGGTAAACAGACGTAGTGAAATAGATGGAGAAAGAGTTGCTTACAAGTTCTCAAAGCCTGGGCCTCTCTCTCCCCCCACCCCCCACCTCTTGCCCTCTTTCCCTCTGTAATTTATTTTCTAAAGTCTCTAATTTTCTGATCTTAGAAGTTTCCTCTCTAAAGAAGAGACATTGCATAAATTCTGTGATTGGCACAAGTAAGACCCAAGTGTTAATGACATTGTTATTACGAAGAGGGGAAAACTACATAAATCCACTTGATCCTGGGCCCATGTGCAAAGGCACGTTAATGTTCCCCAGGTTAAAATTCCATGTTAAGCTCTGACTCAGGGCAAGTTTGAAAGCTGAGCTAAAGCTGTGAATAAGGAAGCCAGACTAGAACTGATGACAGCCCTCATCTTCAGCAGTACCAGTAGGTACTAAGGGGGATGGAGGAAGCCTCGGGAGACAGTGATGTGCATGCTGTTGCAGGTCCTGAGCCTTTAGAAGGAGCAGAGGAATATCGTGTTTCACACTGTGGTTACATCTGCGGTTTCTAACTGTTTTTTTTATCCGCCTTTCTTTTTTTCTTTGGGCACAGGGCATGGTTCTAATGACATGTAAACAAAATAAAAAATAATGAGCAATATCTTTTACTGTTCTAATTTAACATTATTAAAACGACACAATATTGCCTTGGAAGAAAGTGGCAGAGGGCAAATGCTGTTAAACAGAAGAAATTAAGTCCCAATATGCTGGCATATTATTATCTACACACTTNGCTAGATTGTANTCTGTATGTCTGCCACAGGCGAGCTATGTCTACGANAAGATAAAAGAAATCTAGAGGAGTGTCTGTCTGACTTTTCCTGAATTGTTCTGACACTTTCAAGAGCTGAAGGCAGAAGAATTTCAAGCACACTGAACCTTTCCCAAGGCAGACACTCAACTCTTGCTGCCAGGGATTCCAGGTAAGTGAACCAATAAAAACACCCAAGTGGCTTCTTGAAAGGGGACCATTCATAGGAACATGAACCAGTTCTAAATATTGACAGATGTTGACTTTGGATTCAGATGTCACCAACTTCAGCAAAGGAGGGGAAAAAAGAATAAACAAAATAAGTATAACAGTCTTGAATATGTGTTGGATCTGGGACTGTAGGGATTTATGGTCTTATGATTTTGAATCTGTATGTTTTTGACATTTTTAATGGGAAAGTTCATTCTGAAAGTCATCACTTCAAGAATGGCTTATTTGATGAGTTCTTCACTTTCCTACATGCCTGGACATGGGGGTGTGTATTTTGTTGGACTATAGTCAACAAAATGTCCCAAACCCTTTCATTGCAGTTGAGTTTTTGGCATTGCATATAGCTTGAAAGCATGCTTTGGGGATTCTTCCTAGAAGGGCAATATTTGTGGAGTGCTGGGATTTGCCAAGTTTTGATTATGGCCTTTGTGAAGAAAAGTACCTTGCAGAAAGAGCTCCCATCTGTAAGTGAGCAACTGAGATTTTTCTTAAGAGTGGCGGGATCCTTACAGTTGTCAACACATTCTGAAAGCAGTGTTGCAAACATTGGGTTACCTCAGATGTGAGCTAAGGAGTATAGCTAGTGCTAATGCAATGCACAGATGGAAAACNCACTGGAGAGANGACAACTTCGAGACACCTCNGCAAACCTGCAAATGCAGCTGAGACCTCAATGCCCCCTGCATGGCCCCTGGTTTGAATCTTAACTGGGAATGGATTCTCTTCAGGTCTGTGGAGTCATCTTCGGGTATTCGTTCTTCAGCATTTGACACCACTGATCTTGCCCAAGTCAAGCTCATAGAAATAAAATCTCAAGTCTTGGCAAGTTTCCTGGGTCTCCTCCTGGGCCAGTGAGAAGGCAGCTAGTCATGCCCATTGTACAACTTGTTTAATTGTTATGTTGCTTCCCTGAACATGAGTGTCAGGTGTCCACCCCTCTGGATGCCAACTTTTCTCATTTATATTTCTCATTTTCTGTCATTAAATCTCTCAGAGAGCCATCTGGCTTGCTAGGCCTAATGGCGCTAGATGGGGTTTCTTTTCCTGTTGAGATAGATGTTTGGGGGGACATCATGTGCTTTCTCATTCTACTTTGTGTATCTGAAGANATCCATGCTAGCTCTGGTAGATTGGAATCCTGTTTTCTACTCTNTTCAAACCTGGTTTGGGGCTGGTTTTGCTATGCTGATGTCCTTACTTTCTCCTCCCTCAGTTAGGGTTGCTCTTATTTCCAGCCTGTCCTCTGTGGAGTGCTTTACTCTCCAGCCAACAGTTAGTCCTCTGCTTCTATCATGTNCATCCTGAGTATCAAATGCAGGNCACCAGGCTTTGTGGCAAGCAACCTCACCTGCTGAGCCATCTCGCCAGCCCCGATCTAACCTTAAGCACAGCCAAGGGGCTTACAAATGACTGTTAACTTCTGTTTTCAGTTGGAAAAATAGTGGTATATTTTAGTGAGAAGCAGGATGCAGAGGTGGGACCTCTCGTTTTGTATGTATGTAGNTGTATACACTGGAATGAAGAGAATGGAAGGTCCACTGCTGTTTGGACTGAGAATTGTCATGTGATGCTTGCCCTCTTTCATCTTTATAAGGACATAGCTTTCAAGTCAAACCTCTAAAATTGCTCTCGGGCCTTGTTTTGTGCAGGTCTAGTGAAGCTGAGACAATTTTCAGTAATAAAGAGGGAGATGGGATTCATCCTACTTCGGAAATCGTCCCAGCTGTTCTGTAAGGCTCTGACCACTGAAACTGGTGATTGCAACTGAAGACAGTGTGGAGTGGATNTTTGGGAGGCCACTGATCTTTGCTCAGGGAGTGAACTTGTGGCAGGTTCTTCCTTGTGAACTTGAATTTGTACACCATCCTTTCTCCCACGCGTAGCTGAGACATGCTGAGTAACGCTTTTGATATATCTGTTCCATTTGCTAATCTTTACTACTTCTCTGGATCAGAGTAAAGATCTGTTTAATTTATCAGCTTTTTAATCTGTGCTGAGCAACTAACTAAAGACTAGTGGCACATTTTCTCTNGGTCCTGTGCCTGCAAAAGATAACATGTTGAAAGTGACGATGCAAGTAAAGAAATACCCAGAATAGTCTGACTTTTGTGTCGATGNGGTAGATAATTTTTTTCTGTTTACCATCCAGTCAGAAAACCAAATCTGAGGCACCCTGTGGTTGAGTTTGAGTACTTTCTAGATTGTCTTCTTAACGTTGTTCCTCTATCACAGTGGTTCTCAACCTTCCTAATGCTGCGACCTTTTACTACGGTTCCTCATGCTGGAGTGACCCCCAACCATAAAATTATTTCATTCCTCATGTTGTGGTGACCCCTCCACCCATAAAAATTATTTCATCACTACTTCATAACCGCAATTTTGCTACTGTTAAAACTCGTAATGTAAATATTTGATATGCAGGATATCTGGTACACTACGGTAAAGGGGTCATGACAGGTTGAGAACCACCGCCTATCAATATCTTTCAGCCTCAGAGTGGAAGGCACATTGCAGCTCTGTTCGGTGTGGTCCTCTGACTTACATACACTTTCTATAAATAGAAGCATAAGAATGACCAAGGCACTCAGGTTCACTCATTGGTTTCCTGCAGGTGAGATGCAAACTGCCAGGTTTCTAGCTAGAAGTCTCACAGGCATGCTGCCTTGGAACTTGCACTCTAGAAGGCAGGACTCATGGAAAAGTGAACCACCACAGTCTTATTTTGCTTTCTTCTCTCCTCCTAATCCATTGTTGGAAGAGGGCCCCACAGGTCCATATTTCTTTATAAATATCAAAATANAAGCACTTCATGGATTTAATAATTTTTAAATATGCAATTTAAGGTAATTGTGATAGATAAGATTCACCACTAACAATCATTGGTTAATTTTACATGTTTTTGTTTTCTTAAGATTAACTAAGAGTCCTGCGTTTATTTGTAAACTCAAAACCTCAGTTGCTNCATTCTTGAAATGATCACAGCCACCCATATGTAATAACTGAGGTTGCATAAAGANAGCTGGGGAGCAAGCAGTGTATTTCAGCCTTCTNTTCCGCTATAATGTAACGTCATAGACTCTATACTTTTTAAGCAATAGAAGGCTATTTTCGTTTAGTTCTGCAGGCTGGAAGTTAAAGGCCGTGGAGAGTTTGGTGTTTGGTGAGGTACCAGGCTTTCTGTTTCCAGAATGGCACCTTGGAAGAGACACATTTAAGACATAGCACGATTTATCAGTCCGGTAGTAAGTAAGTCTTGAGTGATGACTGTGTGCTAAGTCCTGTGTGCTAAGTCCTGTGTGCTAAGTCCTGTGCAGAGGCAGCTATGGAGAAGAATTAAACATGAGAAGGATAACACAAACTAGCTTACCAGGACTGTAGTGAGTCTCATTAGGAGAAAACCTCAGAGAGCAAGGAAATCCCATTCATAGTAATGGGAACAGGCTGATGGAATCTGAGATTGAATTCCTGACACGAAGTGTAATCAATATACAATGACATGAAGTGGAATGTGCATCAAATAAGAAAGAGTGTGTGAAGTGTTTGAAGTGGGAAATCCAATGTGTGACTTCTCTGAATTCTGCAGGTAATATGTGGAAGATATTCCGATGGATTTCACCCAACCATGATAGACCATGAAATAGGAAAAGTAGTTAAGCTAGCAAGGTTAAATAGATCCCCGTGCCCTCCCGTTCAGGCAGTTCATTTACCTTTGAAATTCAGAAAGGAACTCTGAGCATTGTTTCAGCATCACTTAGAATGCTTGTAGCTGAGAAAATTATTAAATTCTATGAAAAGAAGGACTTCTTAAGAAAAAGATAAAATCATGGCTGTCATACAGACACAAGCATGAACATTGAGTGTCCCTGGAACTAGGCAGATGTTACAGTTGGCTCGATAGAAACTTAAGAATGAATGCATCTATTTATAGATAGGAGATTTGAAATGTATGGGTAAATGGAAGGCAGGAAGTTTGGAGANGGAAGTCAGTTGCCTAGCCATGGGACACAATTTGCATAACTTCTGTGGAATTTTATCAGATAACTCTGTGGGGAATCTTCTAGAATCTCAAAGGTATCTCACAGATACCTCCCTGTGTTTTTAAAATGAAACTAGATTGTGTTTC
>LZPO01017457.1:170929-187863 GCA_001675575.1 Neotoma lepida
GGGACAACCCAGTGACAGAAGCAGCCTGTGGCTTTGAAGGCTGATGTGGTGACTCTCGATGTGTATAAGAGACAGGGACAACCCAGTGACAGAAGCAGCCTGTGGCTTTGAAGGCTGATGTGGTGACTCTCTGATGTAGATCGTCTAAGGCTAGTTNTCAGGACAATCTCCGAACTCGCTGGCCTGCACAAGCAGGGTAACACTGATCCTTTAAGTTGTCATAGCCTCCTCAGTGCTACAAACCTCCCCCAGCCACATGTCCCCAGTTCATTCGCATCAAAGTCGCTGCTGTGCACACATACTCATTTATTCCATTACAGAGACACTCAAGGGACCTCGCAAAAGACAGTCACTCTTGTCGCTGAGGCTTTCATGGAGAAACAGGAAATAATGAAGTAAACCAGAGAGTGGATAATCTAATTGCCACTTCTGATAAATACCAAGAAGGAAATAAACAGGATGTTATGGGAGAAGATGTTTACGAAAGATGTACATGGAAAGGTCTGCTTGCCCTTTTATTGTCTTTACAGATTTTTTTTTAATAGTTCTCCTTGCGAGCTTTTGGTACTGGGCTCTCTCTTTGATTCACCTCTCCCTGCATCTGCTGCTTCTTCCCGTTGCTGNAACGCAGAAACCTTGAGACCAAACAACTGAGGCAGCTTTCATTCTCTCAATCTCTTCTTCCTTATTCTGAGAGCCTTGCCTCAGGAATCTTCTTACTATTATTCTTGTGCTATGCACGGAAGCTGAAGGACCATCTTATGCAAACCTCTTCCCACAAGATCTATGCCTAAGAGAAGGCGAGAACCCCCTGTGGGAGACATCTGGTTATGGGGGAGGATGATTTTGGGGGCGATCTTCCCTCCATTTTTCCTGCTGCCAAAGCAATAACTTAATGTCTCTAAGTAGACACGCAAGGTATTAGAGTAAAACAGTCCGTATTTTTGCATTTGTGTACATAGTCTACACTTTACTTTGTATCATTTTCTCTCTGCCAAACCCACACACATATGCTTATAAACAAACACAGTCATCATATTCCTTCAATGTATAACAGAAGGCAAATATTGGTCTTAAGGAAACATCAGTGTCCTTTAGATTTATAAAGACGGTTTTCTCCCATCATGGAATATTTAGACCATACTTCCTGTAACCTCCTACCCTCCCAGGCACATGAATGCTAGGCTGCACAGCTCAGCATGTAACCGAAGTCCAGGATGTGGGCCAAATCCTTTCTTTCTCAGCTGCCATGTTTTCTCTCCGAGTGAATTGATATTTGCTTCACTTCCAAGCTGGCCTGCTGTTAGCCGTGATGGAAATCTGTGACCACAATCTTGGTGGGGCTTCCCAGAATTCAAGCTGTGCTGATCTGCGTTAGAAGGCTGAAAGGAGTTTGTGGCTTGGCAAGGTGACATTTTATTTAAAATATGCTAACAGTGTTTATAAGGCGCATTTAGTACTTCTACAACATTTAAAAAAAATCAATGAAAATTTCTTGGTAATAAAATATGTTTTCCAGGGAAATTGTTTTGAAAGTTGTAGTCCAACAGGCTCAAAGGCAAATAGTTAGAGTCTTAGCTTCACAGACATCAATGGCTCAGAAAGGGAGCCTCTTCTAACTTTTCACTGCTTGATTTTTCTCTGGCTGTTTTCCAATACAGTTTTATTTTATAGTCTCCTATCTGATAACACACACACACACACACACACACACACCTGTCTCTTATACACATCTAGATGTGTATAAGAGACAGCAAAATACACAGAAAAACCACGTGCTTGCAGGAAACTCAGTTTTAGCTAATGAAGCTCCTTTACTGTGATACAGTTTTCTGAGTTCCCTAGACTCCTTTTTCCCCTCAGGTCTGCCTTAGGGATTTCAGAACCATATATTAAAGGCTGAGAAATGGAGAGACATTTTTTGGACGTTCACCATGTGCTAAAATGGCTGAAGTAAGATGNGAGGAGACTTAATGGTCCAGCTGTAAGACAGAACATAAACACATCAAAATGACGAGGGAGGGAGGGAATGAAGATAAAGTAGCAGAAAGCGGCTGCAGATGGACGCTCGAGAGACAGCCAGTTGGCCAGGTTCATTACAGAAGAGCGACTGAGGATGGCAGATTGAGGAAAGGCCTGGAGCAACACCAGTTGGGAGCAGAGGAGAAGCATTCTCCATCATCCCACAGAGAATCAGAAAGGGATTTACCCGAGGAGTTTTGCATTCAGCAGCCACCCCAAGAGCAGCTTCTGCACCTCCTGGAATCCCAAGTGCTGAATTGGTTTCCTGGTGCCTGTGGGTGAGTCTGAACCAGTTCTAGTCCCTGGCCACCACCACAAAAGTTTGTTAAATCCTTTCAGCTGAGCACCAAGAGGTGACCGTGTGCATTCACATCCTTAGGGAGTTCAGAGATTCTTAGCAATGTTTTCTTTGAAAAAAAATTTTTTTTTTGTTGCTGTTCTGACCTTGCTGTGAAAAATATCACGTTTTCTGAATAGAGCAAGTGACTGCTTGCAAAATCACACTCTCAAGGCAATAGACAATAGCCAGTGGACTGCAAATCCCTCTGGGTTCCAGAAGCTCTTTGTTAACTCAGGGAAATGCTAACCATTTTTTAAGGTCTCTAACTTGATTTTCCATCCCCAGTGTCAGTGACGAAACTACAGATCCCACCTTAAAGGGAATAAGAGATAGTTTATTCTGGAGCCTTTATGAGTAATCACNGCCTGGGAACACAGGTTAGGTTACCCAGACATCCATGCTTCAATGTGGAAGCAGTTTCGCAGGTTTTTTAATAGTTTACAGATTAAAAAACAGGTACGAATCAAAGCATCTTTAAAACACATTGGTGGGTACACCAAACAGGCAGGTACATGGAGATGGGGGAAAGCCTTTTTATAGGCCTAAGATGTTATCTGATGACGTTCTTAGCTCTTTGGGTTGGTGGAGGCTAGTGTTCTGCTGAAGTTGATAGCTTCTAAGAGGTTTTTATTCATTACCACGAGATGTTAGTTCAGATACAGNGTCGGGAAGGCATGGCNGTTCTTAAGGCTAAAACTAGTNCAGGATAAAGCAATTAGCCTCTGGACCTACAAAATTCCAATCTCACCACAGTCCCGAAGTTTCCATCAGTCCATCAGTCTCCGCAGACACAGAAGCCAGGAGTTATTTGTTCACAGCCAGACTTCTTTTCAGGAGTTTTGTTCGCACCTGGCAAACAGATAGGCAGACTTATCCTCCCAGTCAGACTTAACGCTTCCTGCACTCTTCCCTCTCTACACCGGGGAAATTGGGTCCTGACCACATCTAACCTTCAGCTGCTTATAGAAGATGCCTGACATTCCTCCGTCTTATTGCTTTTGTGTATGCCACAGCCTTTGCCGTGAAAGGTTCTCTGGCGAGCAAGCACCTGTGTTCCTTGTTATCTGATGGGCAACATCTCCTGCTTAAACTCCCAGTGACGTCAGCCCTGACGTTTCTTCATTCAGGACTAATTTTTTTTTCCTGCACATCCACAGGCCTGTAGATCGTATTTCCTGTACAGAGTGAGGACATTACATCATCATTTGGGGGGAATCATGCCTTTAACCACACCATCTGAACACCTCAGGCCCGGAGTGTGTTATATTAGATTTTATACCTCTCGTCATTAGGAGCACCAGGGGCAGGTAACCAGTGCTCACATCGTGTTCACTTAATGTAAACCAACAATTTGCTTTNTCTATAGCCTGTGTTCCCCTGAGGGTATCATTTCACCTTTTATAGGTTTTTTTTGTTTTGTTTTTTACAATAAAGGACATGTCGCCTATGACACGTCACCTAAATATTATAAGGAAATAGAAGATTAAAAAATTTCCAATGAATTTGAAATTATTGTTGTTCTCCAATTCTTCACAGACTACTTATATGTACCTAATTTGTGTTGGCAGGTTTTCTTTTTTAAATTGGATTCTCATGTTTTATTGTATTGGCGATTTATTGTCTTTATCAACATACACACACAACCGTGTATGAAACATGATCTCAACTCTCACGACTGACTCTGTTCTTTTTTTTTTCATGTCCATTAAAGTATCCACAGACATACAGATTCTGGCATATATTTAAAGTAAAATATGGTGAATGATGAGTTTGATACCACAAATTAAGAAAATGTGTGTGGAAAAATTGATTATCTTGTGTGCTGTTCTCTAGTCCAACATATAATTAAGCATTATATTTTTCAAGATTATAGTCAATGTTGTTATGACTCCTTTCCATCTCTTGGGTATTTTATTTGCATTTTGTATTTACTTTACAAAAATCTTGAACACAAGCATTCTTGTAGGCTGGTGGTAAACCTATAGAGAGGATTGCAATGGGAATCATGTGTAGATTGACATATTGAGATTATTAGCCAGCCTGGGAAGTCCTCTCATAGCACGTGATGGAATGGAACATGAACAAATTTTGTGCGTCAAGTTTGCATAACGTAGTAATAGTATAAGTGTTGATTATTTCATTATTCCTACACAACATGAAAATTTGGAGTTGCTAAAGAAAGGAAACTTTATAAGATATACTCATGATAGGAATTAATTTATATTAGTAGAAAACATTATTATTTTAACCTGAGTCTACTCATGAAGAATACATGAACTGAATTTTCTCAAAAAATAAAGGGAGGTGGGGGTAGTANTGTAGAACAGATGTCAGCAAACATTTCTGTAAAGGACAGCTACAATTATTTCACACTCTGTAGTTAGCAGAAGCTCTTCGTTGCATAATATTCTNTAGGTCTTTTTGTTGTTGTAGTTGTTGAGTTGTAGCAACTCTTTAACAATTTGAAAAGTCTTCTCAGCTTGAGAAATAAGACAGAACAAACAGCATTGTCACCATCCTGTGGTCTAGAGTTGGCGACCTCTGTTCTCTATGCAAGAAAGAGACAGTAAACACGTAAAGATGGCGAACTTTGACTACATCCTACTGAAAAGACCAAACAACGGCAAAGTTATTTGGGGACTAGAGGCAAATTAAAATGTGGTCNGTATATGAGAGGACACCTTCAANTGTCACAGTTACACTGGGAAGAGTCTTTCTCTGGTGATGTTGCGACCCTGAATAGGAGCAGCATGGCACTCATGAACTTAGAGTCAAATATTTCAGGAGAAAAATAGAAGCAAAAGAAAGTAGGAGCCAACGAGTGCTCTTGCTAAGTTTCTGTTTTACATTTAATTCTGTATTTATTCGTGCTTGTGCTATGGCATGTGTGTAGAGGTCACAGAGAGCCCTGTGAGAGTCGGGCTTTTTTTATGTATGTATGTATGCGTGTGTGTGTGTGTGTCAGGGCATGTGTGCAGAGGTCACAGAGAGCCTTGTGAGAGTCGGGCTTTTTTTTTATGTATGTATGTATGTATGTGTGTGTCAGGGCATGTGTGCAGGTCCCAGGACACCTTGTCAGCTCTCTCCCCACACCAAGAGGATTGAAAGCATAGGAGTCAGGTTTTAAGGCTTGACAGCCGGCACCTTCCCAGCGCCTGCAATGAGTGTTATTAAATGCCTGAACAGAAGTACATTAAATTGACTCATTCTTTTGCAAATATACTTAAGAAGATGAAAGGCCCTAAAACTCAATCCCAAATTCCATACAAAAATAGATAAAAATCAAACTTCTGCAATACAGCCTAGATTTGAAATATTAGTACTCTATGACTGAGTCATAGGAGAGTGACCAGGGATGGAAACCTGATTAGCTTTAGAAAAAAAACAAAAAGAAACACTAAAAGAAATGATGATGAATTAATTTTTCTGTTTCAAACAAGATATTGCTCTATAAGTTTCCATGGAGACTTTTACTCAGATCTGTTCATTGCTCAAACAAGAAAACTGCTGCCTAGATCGCTTTGTTCTATGTCTAAACTTGTCATCAAATATTTGTGTAACCATGGGACTGACAACACAGTGCATACACACACACACACACACACACACACGCACACACACACACATACACACATCCTCCTTGCCAAAACTGCCTCATGTTAGCTCAAGTTAGATATTTTTATAAAGCCCTCATTTGCCTGAATCTGGTAGGTTAGTTTTCCTACCAATTCCTTCCAGCATGACTAAACATTCAATTTGTGTGTGTGTGTGTGTGTGTGTGTGTGTGTATGTGCATGTGTGTTTTGAAAAAGACAATAAATAAGAAGTTGAATAACCTATTGATTTGATGAAAGTTATCTAGTAAACTCAGGCTATGTGTGCAAACATTTGGCTGCATGTGTTCTTAAATATCTTGCCATTTGTCTGTCTTGCAGGACATACAAATCATGATCTGGAGGCACTCAGCATTGTGAGGACAGAAAGACACCCACCTCCGCTCCCCCTCTGCCACCCCCAAGGAGGGGGGTAGTTGTTTGTTTGCAATTTACATCAGAAAGCACAGGAGTATGCAGAGAAGATATCTGTCTGCAAATATCTACTGAATGTTTTAACTGAGCCGCCCCTCACCAGAACAGCTTTCCTGCCTTGTTTTAATAAATGTGCAACATGCTGGCACTGAGTAGACGATTAAACAGAACACACTCAAATCACCCAGGAATGGGAGGGAGGCTTGTGGTAGAAGGAGGGTGTAAGGCACAGAGTGTCTGTAAAGGCCAGGCACTGACAGGAGGAAAAGTTTCATGACTGACTTTGGAAGAGAGAATGCTGAACTCTCAGTGCTTTGGAGATCCTCTTGTAGTTGACTGATATGAATTCCCTCCTATTTTTTTTATTCAAAATTACTTCATTAATAGAAAAAGAATTGCTAAGATGTGAATGTTGATAATGTCTTCACGTTTGTAAGAGCTGGAATTGGTGAGGCTTCAATTAGCTTATTTTGGAGTCTGACATCCAAGGACACATCTATGAAAAGGAGGTCACTGTGTGGTCTGTTCTGGAGACAGCTTTGATGGCTTTTACTGAGAGATGTCTTTTCAGTGTAAAAAGAATGGAACAGTGGCTGTCCATGGTTGCCTTCCTCGTGAGAATGTGCTGGAATATTTTATTGTTGGTTTGGCATTGAAGTCGGCTGTGAAATGATTTTTATGAATGCTGTTTCCTGGGAGGCACACAGAACTGAGAATTGCATGTCATGGGGCCGTGATCTCAGGGAACAGAAATCAAATAAATAAAGGTCTTGGGGAATTATGGTCTATGGAATGTATTTTCTTCACAAAGTGAGTCCATGGTTCACTTTGATGGTGAGTATAAATGGATCATACAAGAGTAGAAAAACACATCTATCTTTAAGTGGTAACAAAGTTCCATTTAAGAATTCCTCCCATAAAATCATATATAAAGCTTAAAATTCAAAAGAATAAACAAGACAAGAATATCTCCTATAGTAGAAAGAAGTGGCTTAATACACAGCTTTTCAAGCCTTTGATTTAATGGTATTCATACTTTAAATGCAGGAGAGGGCAATTAGAACTTACTATTCCATATTCCTTCATTTTAAACAGCCATATTAAAATGGTTTCTCCTTCAGGAGAAACAGACAACTCGTAGAAGGAAGAGATGAAAATAGCTAGCCTACAGCTGCAGACAGGGAGCTGGGTTAGCTGGGAACAGAAGAGAGAGAACTGGTTTTGCAGTAATCTCTCTAGCAGCGTAATAATTTGATTCCCTCACAGACCCCACAGACATCCTGACCTGCTCCACAGGTCCAGCTCAAGGCAATGTCATTGTTATGACTCAAGCAATTTCGGGGAGGCACATTTTCGCACACAACAGAAAAACAATAAGAAGAAAAGCTTCATATTTGCCTCTGAGACAGATATCCTGCAGTAACCCAGGTTCCATGGAGCACTAGGCTGCTCAACTCACTGCTCATAACAGGGGTTTGGACAAGCGTACATAATATGAACAAAGTTTTAAATAGCTTGGACCATTTGTGTTCACAGGCAGAACCCTTCAGACCTCAACCTCAGCAAAGTCATTGCAACATTCTCCAGTCTGTAGTAAGGAGAAAGCAATTTGAACAGACGTGTTACAAGTTTCGTGAAAGAACACTCAGAGGCCTGGAAATGTAACCAGTACCAAACACTAGACAGATTTTAGTGTTTTCAATGGATATCCGCTTATAAATTTGCCATCCTGAAATATAGTGTATTTTTAAGTACACTCTTGAAATGAGTTGAATCGTAGCAAACATAATGCACATGATGACATGGAGTACAATATTGAAGCAAATCAAGATTCCTGTGGAGAGATCATAAACAAGGACAATGCTGAAATATACAGGTCACTATACTTCGTTACGTCTCTTTAAGCCNGTTAGAATGCAGTTTTGGATTCANGCTGTAAGTTTCTGATCAGAACACCGTGTCTCCCAAAACTGGGGATGTGAAAAATGACTAGTCTAAGAGTAGTGACCCGGTGAGGGCACACACGGAGAGCTATGAATGCTTTGGCGCCACTCATTCCCACAGCTCTGCACTAAATTGTTTCTCATTAAAACTGAGGCTAGGTAACTTGCCCAAGGCTATGCAGATAGCAGCTACAGAGGCTAATGCTAATTCTACCTAGCAATCTGAAATGACCGCCCCAGTAGCAGTCAGAGCGCAGGTCCCTTTTCTATGTGGCTGCAGGATAGTCATCAAATTTAAAATGGAAGCAGCCCCTAGGCCAGAGCTTCTCTAAGCAGACATGGAATTCTTAGGGTCTCTTAAAATTGTGTTGGCCATGACAGCAGGGATCCAGCTTTTAGGGACTTTGATTTTGTCCCCTCCTCCCAGTGGCTCACTGCTGGAGTCAGAAAGAGAAGAGAGGAAATCAAATCCTTGCATAAGGCAAGGACACAGGTGCTTCAATCAACCTGCCAACAAGGGCTCCCCTAAGGACCTGTTTAAGGNGGCTGGGGTGGCTGACTCCCTCTTCCCCATCTAGCCTGTTGATCTGGACACATTGGGAGGATGAAAACATGAAGAGAGGAGAATTTTCTTCTGAATCAGAGCTAACTGTATTCAACTGAGGCTAAGAAATGGTCTCCCATTCTGACTGTAGTTGGGTATTTTGGTAAACTACCTAGAATCCTTTTCAAAGCTCTTCAAAATCAGAGATGACACAAGACATACTTAAGGAAGGACCAAGTAATTATGCCAGTAATTACTGGCTTCCTGTGGCCCAGTTCCCAGATGAGAGAAATTTTTAGCAAGTTTGAGAGGCAAATTGTGATTTATTGTAATATTTCTCCCAACATACCCATCAAATGAACCTGAAAATGTAAAAAACCAAATGTTTGTCTAGNATTTTGAATNTGAGTTAAAATTTGTAGTATATATACACTATCACATTTTAGTTAAGTACTTAAGAAGTCAAGATTAAACAAAACAAAACAATAGAGACACTCATATAGTCTCCTTTAAAATAACGAAACTTACTTTAAACTGATACTGAAAATAGGAGTTGTTTTTATTAATCGACTAACAGGAAATATTCATACATGCATATATTGTACATTTAAATCTGTTTAAAAGTAATGATTTCCTCAAACAGTTGCTGTTTGAGATAGAATATATCAATATATTCTATTTGATTTCTGCTATAGATGGGGGACTTCTCAAGCCACTTAGCTAACCTTGTGTCTCATGACAGTGTCCCCACTCCTATCTCATGAATAAACTGCAAAGTTTACTTTCTTCTTTGTTGAAAAATGATCAGAACAGTCAGTTTGTGAAGAAATACAGCTGTGAATNAAGAGCATGATTCTCTTCCTGCCTTCTAGTCTCTATTCAGTCAAAAGGAACCTGGNGACTCCATCTCCTCAAAGGCTTTCAACCTTACCCTTTCTTCTCCATTCATGTGACCACCGGCTGTTTACCAGGCCTCCAACACCCTTGCCTTGGACTGTGCAATAGATTCCTGTTACTTCCACCTTTGCATATTGGGAATTAACCCCCTAAANTAACAGAGTTCATTTTCGAAAACCACATATCTAATAATCATAGTCCTTCAATGAGATCACTCTAATGTTTTTCTTCAGGTTCATAGAAAATAAAGTCTTGCACTTGCAAAATAGTTCAGTAGGTAAAATGCTTGTTGCTCGGTCTGATGACCTTGGTTTGATACAGAGACCAATATGGTAAAAGGAAAGAACAAACTTCTGAAAGTTGTTTTATGACCTCCACACAGGTACCCTGGTGTGCATGATCCTCCCCAACACACACACACACACACACACACACACATGCACACACACACACACACACACGCACACACACACACACACACACACACACACACCCCCAAACACATCCCACCCCCACACCCCCACACCACACACCACACACACACACACACATACACACACACGAATAAATGTAGTTTAAACTTTTTAAAAAGAATATAAAATTGTATTATGTTGTGTATAGAATTTTGTTTTGCTTTTTTGAAGAAAGCTTGCTAAGTAGCCCAGGCTGTCCTTTACTTCTTGATCATCATCCAGCTTCAGGCTCCACACGCTGAGATTAATTACATATGTCACCATGTCTAACTTCTTATGCAAGTTACTNGTGTCCTTTNTAATCCTCACTNGAGCCACAGTCCTCATTATTTTCTTCTTCCTCAACTTACACACCTGTAGTGTAGGATAGTGTGTCTGTTTCTCACCAGATGAAGAAACACACACTGTCTNCCTTGGGAGGTGGGGGATCAGAGTCAGGACTACATTTCAATCNAGTTCTCCTGAGATTCCANTGATGCTGGCAAGGGGACTACATGTGGAGACTCACTTCTCTAAAGCAAGCCAAGCTTTCTTCCAAACCAAGCCTTGGGCTAAACTCCACAAATCACTTTCCTTTCTCTTTTGCTAGNNTGTTNCTTTCCTAAGGTTGAAAATAGACATTCTTCTAGATCTGCAAGTGTTGCCTACAGTCCAAAGTCTGTTAATCTGTCTGGCTTCCTTCTTAAATCTCAAGGATAACAGGTATATTATTTACTTTNGTATTTCCAGATTTAGCGTAGCGGGCAAGAANCCATTCTTGGCTGAACGAATAAAAATTTGTGGTATCATACCTGATTCTTGACTTCGCTGTTTTGCAGATGTAGAACTGTCCATGCTATCTGTATCTGTTACCTTTTGGAGACTTCTGGAACATGCGTTTCAGTGACCTTTTGATACCATTTCAGAGCTCTTAACAGTTCACCAAAGGGAATTTGAAGGCAACTCNAATCTTACATTCCAATGAACAAGAGACACACACANGACACGTCATCAGAAATCAGTTTGATGAGACTCGATACACCATGAAACAAAAGGNTTTTCAAATGATCCTGGAAGTTTTATGAACCTCTCTGTCTAATACTATTTCTTAGATGAAGGTTGCAGCTATGTAGTGAAGACATAACTAGAACATGTCAGTAGACTATCATCAGGAAATCAAAATGAAGTCAGAATGTTACTTGAGTTGAGGATATGACAGCTCACAATATAGGCTCACCATTAACCCCTAATATGCCATTTAAAGAGAGAAGTAATAGTGAAAAGTAGAGAAAGAGATCAATCAATGTGACTGTAGGGGAGACTTGGGAAGGGAAACAAAGAGGTCCAGTGGACCTGTGGCTCCCAAGTATCTTTGGGACTCTGACATCATGAGATTTAAGTTTAAATAGAGGAATCTCTCTGTCTTTCTTTCTCTCTCCCTCCCTCACTCCCTCGCCNTCTCTCTATATATACTTATAAATATACACATATATACACACATCTATGTATGTATGTATGTATGTATGTATGCATCTATCTATCTATCTATCTATCTATCTATCTATCTATCTATCTATCTATCTATCTATCTATGGTCATGGTCAAGGAGTAGTCCTGCCTATTATTAACCCATCACTGTCTCAGCAGCTCCAATTTCTCCTCAAAGTGGTTGAATAAATTGTCAGACCTGTATGAAGACTGTCAAGGAAACGAGTTCCTTCTCCGGCTGAAACCAGAGCTTCAGCTTTTCCCTTCTTCCATCATGAGGCTCCTGAGATAATGTCAATTATTGGGGTCCACTGTTTCAAAAGTCTAACAGCTGAAGGAGGTACACAGGTGCCTCCTTTCCTGACAGGGTGATTACAAGAACAGGGGCTTGGTATATTTAGACTGTAGATGTTTGACCATCAACTGGTTGGTCTTCCAGTGTGTCCACACAACCTACAGGCACACATGGCTTTAACACTCCATGGAGATCAGAAAATGATTNCTAGGGAGTGCTGAACTAATTTTTCTGGTTTTAGATGATGGCACAAGGTTACCGNTGAAAGCAGACAAATGCCAACTAGGAAGCGGAAGANAAAATCTTCTCTTTGATATCATACTTAACTAGACTCTTGCTCAGATTTACAGGCTATTCTCAACTGGAAGAGCAAGACTCGGGGCTGTGAGTCAGACATGTTCACTGCATGCTGACTGGTGTGATCAGTGGGGTGAGGAAGGCCTGAGAATGAGGACCGGGCAGGAAATCCCGCCTCATCTAGTGAAGGGTCCTAAATGTCGTGTCAAGGAGTCTAAATTTGATTGTGTGAGCATTTGGGAGCCACTGACCTAATTCCAGATTGGAAATTAGAGAAACATAAAGCANAGAGACTAATTATATGGGCTATGCAAAAGGTTGGACCAGAGCCAATTTAGAGCATTGAGAATGATGGAGAATATTTCAGAGAAAAAATTTATAGAACTTAATGACTATATTAGTCAGAGTTCTCCAGAGGAAAAGACTCAGTAAGGTGTGTGTGTGTGTGTGTGTGTGTGTGTGTGTGTGTGTGTGTGTATGTTCATTCGTTCTAAGGAAATGCTCATTCAGTTATGGAGCTGGGCAAATTCAAAATCTACAGAGCAGGGAGGAAGGCTGCAGATGTGTCCCAGGGAACAATCTATGTTGTCATTTAAATATGAAGGTTGGCTGGTGGCAGAATTCTTTCTTGCCCTGGGGGAAGTCTGCCTTTGTTTACTGATGATGAGACAGAGTGTCATGGATCACATCTGCTTTACTCAAAGTCTACCAATTTAAGCATAACTGTCCAAAAGCACCCTCCTAAGAATCTGGACACTGTGGCCCACTCAAGTCAGCAGATAAAATTAACCATTACATTGAACGTGTGGATGTGAAGTCAAAGGATGAGAAATACAAAATAAAGGGTTCTATGGCTTTTAGTTTGCATATCTGAGTGAATGGTGATGCCTTCTAACTAAGGAAAAGGCTGGTTACTTTTAGCTACCAACTTGACACAACCTGGGATGAGTCTTAAGGAGGGATTATGTAGACCAGGTTGCCTTGTAGGCATGTCTGTGGGCACCGTGGCTGTTAATTGATGGAGCAAGGCCCAGCCCACAGTAGGCTGCATCATTCCCCAGGCAGGGGGTCCTGAACTGTGTGAATGCAGAAACCTAGCAGAGCATAAGCCACAGCAAAGAAGCAGGCAAGGATGCCTGTTTCTCCTCTCTCTGTTCTGANTGTGGTTGTGGTACCATAAGTCCCTGCCTTGACTTCCCTGAAATGATGGACTAGAACCTGACATTGTGAGTCAAATGATGCCTTTCTTCCCCTGTGGCTATTTGGTCAGAATAATTTATTCCAGCAACAGAACTGAAGCTAGGGCAGACAGAAATCCTGGAACAAAGGAAGATGTTGAATAGAAGAGATTGAGACAGTATTTACTGATTATCAACTTTACATCAAGTGCTAAGGAAAACGTCTTCTCTTTTAGTGTGCACATGAGAGGAAACAAACAAAAGGAGAGGACCATTAGGTAGTGATTATGCATGGCTTTTAGAGGCAAAGACACTGCTGTTCTATAACCTGGACCAGCTATTTAACCTCTTCAAGTCTGATCTGAAAAATAAGCTACTATTTCTAATTTTTAAAACTTTTTATTTATTTAACCGCCTCCCCATGTATGTATGTAAGTATGTATGTGTGTGTGTGTGTGTGTGTGTGTGTGTGTGTGTGTATACTTGTGTGCCAACATATGTGTGTTTGATCAGAGAACAACTTCCCAGGGTCACTTCTCTTCTTCCATCATGTGGGTTCTGGGAATCAAACTCAGATGTCAGGCTGGGTAGTGTGTGTACTAACCACTGAGCCATCTCCCTGACCTGGAAAGATGAGATTTTCTGAGAAATACATGTATCTGTCCTGTCTGACACAAAGCAGTTTACCAGGAGATGTCTACATGAGACATTGTCCTACCTATGTTTTCACTCTGTTGGTCTCTGCAATAAATGAAGAACACTAAACAGATATTAGACTTGTCCCCAGTGCCATGACATTCTCTGGGGACGTGGTTGCTGGGAGGGTACTAAGTGACATTGTCTTCTGTTACAGTATGTTAAATGACTCCATGGTGGCTTGAAACAGATAATGAAGCCCCCTAAGGACCTGAGCTTGAACTGGGGAATAACACAGGCCCTGGTCTCATTAGAGTCTGTTATTCATTGTGTAAACAATATATGAGGATCCATAATGGATATATAGTATTTCATGAAAGTTCATAGAGGTCTTAGATAAGTTTCATGTATAAAAAGCATGCNGAAGCCACTTTTAAAATAGTTTAATTACAGCTAATAAAATGACATCTTAATTTCCTTGTTCAAAAATACAAATGCATTTAATAGAATGGAAGTAGCTTTTACCAGTTGATGTGATAATTTAGTATGGCTTGATTGTTCATTCATGAANGGATACACTGTAGGTGTTTCAGAATCAGACGTGATGCTTAAAACACAGAGGAGGAGACTGACACATGGGCCAAATCTATCTCCATGCTTGTTTTTCAAATAAAAGTTTATTGAAATATTCCCTGATTCTGCTGTATGTTACCTCCGGCTACTATGGCTCCCCAGTCAGGGCTAACTAGTTAACACAGAGAGAAGCTACATGGCTTGCAAAGCTCTTCCGGTAAAGTCAACTGATGCGGTGGTNCTCAATCACTTCATATCAGTTTGAAAGACTCAAAGGCTCTCAAGACCATGTTCAAAGAATAACTATAAATGATTTATGCTNATCGCATGGACAGAGGACCCAAAGAGTTACAAACAAAGTACGAACAACCTGAAGAGACTTATAGTGAGAAGTTACTTCGGTGGGCTTTGCCAAAGGGAGACCCAGGATGTTATGTGCTGCTTTTTCCAAATTTGGAAAAAATAAACAACAAACAGAAAACAGGTTTCTGGTACTTCAATCAAGGTTTCAAGTTCTGTGTCATTTTCAGAATCAACCCGAGAGGTCTGAGTACTACAATTGTGCCTCCACTTTCACCTTAGACACTAATGAAATACCGTTATGACATAATAGATAATAATTGGCTTGAGAAAGGACACAGCTGACTCTGATTTTACAGGTTTTTTTTTTTTTTTTTTTTTTTTTTTTTTTTTTTTTTTGTCTTTATTCCCAGGCCTCAGTGGACAGATTGGATCAGTGGATTGCATAGAATGATAGACAGCACGGAAGGAAAAAAGCACCAGGCACATCCATCAATTTCAGTGTAAACCTCATCACTTCCAACGGGCTGATGTCTGGAGAGAGGGAGGGCAGAGACATGGTGATTCCTGCAGGAGGCTGAAAGAAAGAAGTAACAGAAGAGGAAAAAAAAAATCACATTTACCTGAATTGCCAAGTCACACCAGATGGTGAGATCTAAAGGGAGATAAACATTAGAGCCTGGAAAGTAAGCAATTCATCCTGTCAGCCTTGAAGGCTGCTGCAGCTGAGAGACCAGCGGAAGAACTAGATAGAATCCTTACCACAGCAGCAGCAGCAGTGATGTTTGACAATCAAGCCTGTCCATCAGCAGGAAGATGGAGAGGGAACCTGCTGAGGGGAGTGCGGTCCTTCAGTAATGGGAAGCACTCCCCCAAACCGCTTGGAGTTAAGCAGTAGAGATTAGGCAGGTGTGAGTAATTGGAAGAAAATAGGTCATGCTAAAAGCAGGAACTAATTGGCAGACAAATGAAGCAATACTTTTCTTCAGGTAGNTACAGAAAAGTCGCATTGCCTTGGGCCAAGAAAGCATCTCTAGATAACTGGGTTGGTACCTCTGGATTCTGGTGCTCCAGATGTCGTGCATTATAGCCTGAAGTCCTGGCCNGGTAGCAGAGTTCAGATGGCCGCTGCTGTAGGATGGCTTTGAGAGGCTGCCTCTTGCCCCTATATACTTGTCCCACCCCTTTGCACTGTTCCTTTGGTCATCAGTTCCTTTGCTCATTTATTCTACAAATAACTGCTTTGTTAAATTTCTAGGAATAATACACCGGACACTATGCTTAGTCCTGGAAATGCCATGTTGAGCAAAACAGACTTTTCCCACCTGGAGATCNTATTACGATATGGGGAGATGCTAGTTTAGAGCTATGCGGTTGTCTTTACTTTCTTTATAATGAAAAATAATGCTCATAATCATAGCTGTTTATAATTATTTATAATATGGAACATGGATTATTGAGAAACTCATACAAGTCATAACCCAAAGTCAGTCCAAATTACTGTAACTAACATTCATTTATTTCCCAGGTGCTGCGTGTGTTATGCTGCCAACAAAGACATTTGATGCCCCTTCTTTATTTAAAGTCATTTTTTACCTAAATTTTTATTAATCATAATTAGTTGAGAAAATGGAATTGTTTGATAATATTTTTATTAATTCTTTGAAAATTCTATATATGCATGCAATGTATTTTGAATGTATTCACCTCACATTCCTCCCCATAACTCCTCTCAGGTCCGCCCTCTCCTTTTAAGCCTTCCCATCTTTTTTTTTTTCTTTTAAAAAAATATTTATTTATTTTTATTTTTTATGTATGAGTGTTCTGTCTGCATCTTTGCCTGCATTACCAAAGAGGGCATCAGATCCCCTTATAGATGGTTGTGAGCCACCATGTGGTAGCTGGGAATTGAACTTAGGACCTCTGGAAGAGCAGCCAGTG
>LZPO01017458.1:17891-28589 GCA_001675575.1 Neotoma lepida
TAAACCAAGCTCAATGTTCCCATGGGAAGAGCACAGAGGCAGGTCAGACACGATCTTGGATCCCTGGATCCAGCACTGACCAGCCTAAACCCAAGTCTGATGCACCAAAGCGAAGCACGCACTGACCTCAAATGCTTTCCACTCGTCTCTCCTCAGGGAAANCTCAAAATCATTGCTCCCCCCGCAGCCTCAAAGACACCCTGCGTCTGTCTCCTGCTTGAGGGAGACATTGTTGTCTCCCACCAACGGCCAGTCACCTCTGATCCATAGAGGAGACACAGCCTCCCTAGTTGATTCTAGGTGGGGTGACTTTGAGGTCTCCTCTAGATGCTCACTAAAGACTCGGAATGGAATGTCTGCCACTGGACACTAAGGAAGATAGGCTGTCCTGTTCCAGGAATAAGAGGAATTTTTGTCACATTGTATATGGCCTGGACTTGGCTCCATTGAAGAGAAAGGGGAGCTAACCCAGGGCTGACTAGAGACAGATGTGGGGCGCACTCCCAGGCCCCAGAGAACACAGCTTGGGACTACAAAGTCCTGCTCACCAGATCTGTGTGTTCCAGGGCTTCTGTCCTTATAGTCCCTTCCATCTCTGTCTCCATGTCCCTCAAGCTGACTCTACTTGACCCTCTGTCAGCCTGACCAGAAATGCAAAATTTTCCTCATTCCCACCAAGAATTGACTCCTCCTAAGCTCTGTGTGGGCTCAGTTGTCTTGGGACAGGGGTTCCACTGGGGCAGTGTTGTCCCTTGGGGATATTTGGTGATATCTGAAGGCTTTCTATTATTGTAATTAACGAGGCAATTCCACGTAGAGTAACTAACAATCAAGAGGGGTTTATTTTATCAAGGTAACTTACAGAAGGAGCAAGCGGTCAGATACAGGAACCGGGAGAGAGGAGACACAATCCAGCGGAGAACTCTGGCTTGGCATCCAATCCGGCATCCAAGACCGAGAGAGATCCAGAAGCAGAGCAAGGAGGAAGGGGCAAACCCATAGGTACCTCGAGTCTTAAGGGGCTCCCCCTGAGCCACGCCCTAGGGGGAGGTCTTAGNCAGGTGTCACAGTTACCTGTTGTCACTGTAGGGGCAGTGTCCCAAGGCCAAAGCCNAAACAGCTATCCACTACAGTTTTCAGTTGCTACAGCTGGAGTGGTATGATGCTGGCGTTGATGGGTAGAGGCCAGGAGGAGTCACATGCCTGCGCTGAAGTGATGNAGGTCATGAACCTGGCTGACAGCAGAGTAGTGTGTAGATTTCCACCATCTGAGACGTCCTCTTCCCTCCCCATTTCCTTACTCTGTCTCACTCTTCTATGATTCAAGAGGAAAACAAATTCCTCTCCCTGTGCCATGGCCTACAGTTAAGCGTNTGTCTTTAGTAATAAGAACATAATGTGGAGATTCATCCATTGTAGCTGGTCAAATTATTTCTTGAAATCCAGTGGACTCCCTAAGAGGAGATCTGATAAGTATGTTCGCCTTCCAGTGTCCCTGAGTCATAACGGAACACCACATCTAGCACACGGAAGAGGTTTATTAGGTCTTATATATTAGTCTGTTTTCTTTCACTGTCACAAAACACCTGACATGAAGTATATACATGAAGACAAGCTCATTTCACACACAGCCCTAGAGTTGCCCAGGCTCTGTGAGGTTCTCTTGGCTCCATCACAATGTGGTGATTGGCAACGGGAGCCTATGTGAGAAGCTAGAGGAATTCATACCGACTTGCTCTTGGGAGAGGTCCTGAGATAGCAGCATTCCCAATGACATAATCACCATTTTACCAGACCCCACCCACTAAAGGGTCTGTCACCTCTCAGAATCACAGCAGATACCAAGCTTTTAGTACTGAAACTTTCTAGGANAATCTCAACTCATATCCAGACCACAGACCAGAGCTGGAGAGGTACGAGTGTGCGGAGCAGCAAGGGGGAAGGAGATAGGGAGTAAGGAAAGCAAGCGTTGAGATTCCTCCAGCACTGCAGCCTGTGGGGGGCAATCATTCCCAGTTCCAACATCTAGGGTGGAGAGTGATGTGGGGCAGAGCCATGTATATGGCAAGGGGGCTTGCTCAGAAGACAGTTGCTTCAGACAAAGTATGTTTGCTGCTGTAAACACGATCCGGCCCTCCTGTGCAAAGGCCCAAGGTTCTGATACCCCAGGCAGAGCAAAATGACAGTGGCTTCACTTGCATACAAGCTATTTAAACAGATGGCACAGGACTTAGACTTCAGCTCCCAATTATGAAAGAAAACATTTTATCCACCTCTGGAACTTTCAGTGCAGACAGAATGCATTGGGCATGAAAGACCCCGTCCCTCTAAAAGACAACTGGACATTGCTCAAAAGACACAAAGTTACAGTCAGAGGAGAAGATTGAGTGTGAAAGGGTTGTTGTGTCTCTCTGTGATAACAGGTCGTCCTCTGAAAAAGCATTAAGAGAATGGAAGTTCCATGTTCTTAGCCACAAAATTATGATTATGGGAGGCAATGCATGTGTTAAGTATGTAGGTATAACCATTCTTCAGAGCATGCACACCTCAAAACATTATGTAAATAAATGCACACAATTTTATATGTCAATTAAAAATTAATTGGAAAAAATCAAGAAGGAGTCTATTCTAGTTTCTTTTGTTGTTGTTATTGTAGGGTGATAAAAACATCCTACAAAAAACAAGTGGGAGGGATTTATTTTGGCTTTAAATAAATGAAAGGATTTATCATAGTCCCAGGTTACAGCTCATGACAACAGAAAAGTCAGGACAGGACGGCAGGAACTTAAGGCAGTCACAGCTACAAGTACTAAATGCAGGTGTCCGCTTACTTGTGCTCGGTTTCTCCATTCTTCCACAATTCAGGACCCTCCTAAAGAACAATGCTGCCCACAGTGGCCTGGGTCTTCCCATATCAATTAATGTAATGACAGTCCCCCAGAGACCTACCTGATGCAGACAGTTGTTCACAGAGATTCTCTTCCTAGCAACTCTGAAGTGTGTTATGTTGACAATTAAAGCTAACCATCACCATGTCTATCCGAGGAACTGAGCAAACTGTTCCCCTGTGAAGGAGACTCGGGACACTGATGGTGTCAGTGAGATCTAAGAGGATATGGCAGCCAGAGATGCAATCCAGGCATCCTTGAAAAAATGAAAGCTCTGGTTGACAAACTAAGAACCCCGGGGGGGGGGCAGATTTGCACTGTGGGGAGGCAGGGAGGAAGTTAAGAAATTCTCCTAGAAACAATAGGAAGATTACAAAGAGATGATGGGACTGGTTTAATAACAAGACATACTAATTTAAAAAGAGACTGGAGAATCCAGGGTCAAATAGAGGCAGAGGGGTTTCTACCTTTTTGTTTGTTTTGTTTTTCCTCCAGGGAATAGTGAGGACCTTCCTAGGAAGGGTGCATTCAGGCATCACCAGGAAGTTGGTCTGTCCTAGAAACGGACAGAAACAAGCCTTACTAAAGTCAGACCGTGCAGGGGACATGGCAGGGCTCTTCCACTCACCACAGCGAGGCTTAGAGAGAGCCTGGGCAGACATGGAGAAACGAGAGCTCTAAGTTGGGGCTTCAGGAAGACAAGGTCTGCTCGAGTCACTGAAACCATTGCCGTGAGCATCGCAGTCCACACAGCAAACTGAAAAACTGCTTGTGTCGTGGGGATGTGTGCTTCTATGTCTAGGTAGCCTTCTCTACTGGGGTAGATATTCAGGAAGTGAGCTCCCGAGCAAATGGGTTGGTGAAGATCTAATAAGCAGGCCTGAGAAAATGGCACCGGCATTGTCTAGGCCTGTGGGCATGACACGTGCGCCTCTGCGGTGGCGCTCGTACCGGGCTGCAGTGAGGCTGCTCACTACTATCCCCGTACTCCGCTGATGCTGCCCTTGTTCCCACTCTATCTTAAGGACAATCTTCACACGGAGGCTACGGCAGTGTCTGCCTGCCTGTTCCTGCTGTGTGCCACCTGGGCGTGTGGTCTCACACCTGTCCCCTGTCTGCTTGCTCCGGAGTGCAGTGTTTAACTCTTTGGCGTGGGCACAGACTGTGAGATCAGGACAGATGAATACCGCTTATTTGAAAGGCAAAGTCCATCTTGACTGGACTATGAAATGAAAATTCATTCCTGGGTAGCCGATACCAGGACTCCGTGATACCTCCCATGTAACACCTCACTGTCCGCTACTGTTCTGGGGTCACCTACTGTGTGACCTATTTCATGCACAGAGCTGGCTAAGGACAGAAAATCATCAGCGCCAGCCCCACAGAACCCGTTCCAGTGGGAAGGAGGTGACCCCTGACCAGGAGAGTTAACAAGTCCCAATGCCACAGCTGGGAGGGATTAAGGAGGGGACCGTGGACTATTACAGATGCTGGACAGCCCACCCCATTCCTTCTGCTTTTGCAGACCCAAAGAAATACTGTAGCTTTGAAGTTCTGAGCAGGAAATGAGGACACGGATGGAGGAGAATGTTTTGTCCGGTCCTGCCTGGCCCCCGAGGTCCTGCAGCCGCTTATAAAATAATCACCCAGAAACTTATATTAATTATAACTGTGTGTCTATGGCAGGCCTCTTGTTAGCTAGCTCATATCTTAAATTAACCCATTTCTGTAAATCTATGTTGCCACGTGTTCCGTGCCTTTACCTGTGTGCCATTACATGCTGCTCTCTGGACAGTGGGATTGAATTTCCACCTGCCGCTAAGCTGCCTTGCCATAGGCCAAACGGCTTTATTTATCAACCAATCAGAGCAACATATATTCAGAAAGACATCCCACAACACATGGGAGATCAGATAACCCTGAGATGTCTGGAGAAGGGAAAAAATTCCATGGAGTAGATGACAAAATGGGGCGGCAGAACTTTTATATTTAGCTGTTTATTATATACAGTATTTATACATCTTTCATCAGGTACTTATTTTATTTTACCATATTTTAAAAGCTAGTCAAGAACATAAAACTAACAACTGAGGACTGCTGGCTCAAGAGCAAAGCAGTCCTAGGCTCAGAGTTCACATCTCTAGGCTGCTCTGAGTCACCAAAACTTGCTGGGAACCTAGTGACAGCTAGGACATGGGAAGCAGACTGGTGAAGACAGAGAAGGGTCCAGGACTAGGGCTTTGGGATTCACAAGCCTTGTGTTGTGATTTTGATTTGAATGCCCATAGCCTGTCTTCTCGTGAGATTATGGTGGAGAGATTACCCCAGTTGTTGATCTCAGTAAATTCTACCCCCTACACCTTTAGTAACTTCTTCCCATGATGATTCTGGGTCCAGCATGTGACTTTCTCGGGCCAATCGAATGCCATCAAACATGATCTAAGCAGCTTGAAAAGTGCTTGTGAACTGAGGCTGACCTTTTCAGAATATTGCCTCCCTGTGAGGAATCACCTGACCCAGTTGACATCTGACACCAACCTGTTGATGTGTGAGGAGGTATTAGCCCCAGAAGAGACGCCAGATCAATGAGTTCAGGAGCAGGAGCCACAGAAGAAACACTAACCCAGCCCTGCCTGAACAAGTATAACAGTGCTGGTTTATTATGCAGCAATAGACAACTGACCAGCCGTGTCCAGTGCCTCTTGTTACCCTTACACCCAGCACCTTGCCTTGCGTGTAGTATGTGATCAATAAATAGTCTTCCCGTAGCTTCTGTTTAAGGAGACACATAAAAGAGAATGAAAAACAGTCTGGAATGGCTAGATCTGGACCTCACGCCGTGGCTCAGCCTAGGCATTTAATCTCTCAGTGACTAGTTTATTTCTGGATTGGAGATTTCATACAAGCAAGTCTAGGTGAGGACAGTTGCTATAGATGGGTTTTATTCTCTCTAACTGCATCATGAGGGCAGAAAGATGTCAACATTCAAAAGGGAGACATTTAACCCAGTCTCCAATTTCACTTCTCTCCCCTGTCTGGTTAGATGACTTCAAGGCTTTAGGGAGAAGTCTGGGCATCGACTGGACCAAACGGTGGACATTTCGTCAGTCCCCTGGCTCCTGAGCTGAGTTTTCCCATCCTAGGAACCATTCCTCCCAATCGGCATGAACCGAAAGCACCCCAGGGGTTATTCATGAACCTATGTATATTTCCTCCCTTCTCATGCAGTGGAAAGGGGAAAAGAGAACTTCATGTAGTTACTGCATCAGAATTTCTTGGGAATTTTAAGATATTTGTCTTTGACTCAAAGAGAAGCTTGTCTATTGGCCCTGGGTTTACAGGTTATGGCCAACTATGTAAATAGTTTGTGAATGATTTTATGGCTGATAAATATAATTAAAAAGTGGAACAAGTAGACTGTGTGCTAACTAAAGCCTTTTTCTCAGAATGATTTATTTAATGAGTCATATTTTCCTTATCTCTTCTCCAGGGAGAGGGCATCCTGGCTGCCGTTCAGTTGCCAGGTTCTCTAAAACAGCGTTGTCCTCTTTGCACCAGGGAAGCACCATGTGTACGGAGCTGCCTTGACCTCAGAGGAAGGGTAGCCCTTTCCTTCCTCCTGCAGCCTCTCCCACAAACGGGGAAGCAGCACTTGTCTCAGGCAATTGATTTTGCAGGTACTGCTTCTAAAAATCCTTCATCAGCCACTACTCCATCAAGGTCAAAGCCCTAGGGACAGGTTTCCGCTGAGTGGCATCCCAGATGCTGTGCCTTTCCTTTGGGGCTTCCCAAGGCTGCCATCTGGGTACATGCCCTTGGATAGCCTGAGGCTTTTGGAGCATGTGGGACTTTGTCATGAATGGATGTCAAAGACATGACCTTACAGGATCTCCATGTGAAATTCTCTTACAGATTCATCCCCATTATACATAACCCCCAACCATCACCAGCAATCAGCCAATCAAAAATCAACTGTGACGGCCTGTTAGGAATGGTTCAGTGAGGTAGCAAAGAACCATCACATGGCGTCTCTGGTCAAGCACATGAACGATTTACATATTAAACAAAATAAAGTTGAATCAACAAAGATGGGAGGAAAGGACTCAAAGTGAATGCTGACAGAAGCAAATCAGCTCAGATGTATTTCAGGATAGAGTGGGTGCATTCAGGGTGGTTTGGCTGCAGACCCAAATGTATTTCAAAGAGAAATAACCACGAGGCATGATGGGGGGTGGAGAGGTGATTGTTGAACGCAGTACCATGAGTGTAAATGCTCAGTTGGTAGAGAACAGCAGAAGCTGCAAACAGACTTGCAGCTCCTGTTAATACATGTCTGTAGTAACTAGGAGACAGTGGCTGCTGTGGAACTAAGCAAATGAATTAGGGNTGGGAAGCCAGAGCCTTTCCATCACAGAAAATGGGACAGCACATAGAGCAGAGAAAGCCAAGGCAGCTCCTCCTGAGTACAGACTGCCTTTCGAGGTGTCAGGAAAGTTCGTGACTTCTGCCCTGATCCCCCTCAGAAGTTTCCATCCTTTCCTTTCTGGCTTTGCGTCTCAGCGCGCCTTGGTACAGTNTTGGGTAAAGCCCTCAATATCCCTTCTGTGCGTGAAAACTCGGGGCTTGCCTGGGGAGATGGCTCTGCAGGTTAAGGTATTGCCACCAAGCCCAAGGACCTGAGTTTGCTGCCTGAGATCAACATGGAGGAAGGAGAGAACCAACTCTTACAAGCTGTCTTCTGACCCCCACTTTCACACCGTAGCATGTTCCCCCCACTCCATATACATCCAGTAAATTACTTTAAACAAATGATCCTTGGCTGGGGAGATTGCTGAATTGATAACTTAGTGTACAAGCATGAAGACCCGTCTCCAGCACCTGTACTAAAACCCAGGCGCAGTGGCACACACTTGAAACCTCAGAGCTGAGGAAGTAAAGACCAGAGGACCCTTGGGGACCTTCTGGCCAGCCAGTCTAGCTGAATCAGTGGACTCCAGGTTCAGTGAGAGAGCCTGTCTGAAAAAACAAGAGGGTGGTTGAAGAAGATGCCTGATGCAGATCTCTGGCTTACACATTTGTGTGTGAGCTCCTTCACACATACATGCACACAAACACATGTAAACACCCCCCCAAACATCAACAAAATGAAACAAAAACACATTACCTTTCCCCCACAACGTCTTCTATCTTATCTTCCCCAGGCTGTTCTATTTACTTCTCTCTAAACTTCAGTGGTGGAGAAGTGGGGTAGAGCAGGCACATGGAGGAAAGAAGGTCTCTAGGTAGCACCAAGGTGGAACTTGGAGAAGAGTGGTCTGCAGGGATGGGGGTCAAATTGTGCTATGAGAAATTTATCAGAGGGACCAAGACAGGCAAATTAAACAAGCCACCCACTAGATCTGAAGTTGAAGCTCTTATTCTGTAACTTGTTGGCTAATGACCACGAGAAAGCCGTCTTTTCAGGACCTTTTATAAACAAAGGACAGAATGATAGAACTGAGAGTCTTCCTATCTTACAATATATCTAAGATATATTATGAGTTACCTTTATAGACATCTGAGCAAAAAAGAGCTGTGTGAGGAGTGTGTGTGTGTGTGTGTGTGTGTGTGTGTATGTGTGTGTGTGTGCATGTGTGACGTGTACTGTGGAGGTCAGAACAGGATCTGTGTGTCTTTTTCTGTTGCTCTTCGCCTCTTTGCCTTGACATGGGATCTCTCACTGAACTGGGAACTGAAGCTCTCACTCTTTTGGCTTGGCTGACTGGAGAGCAAGCTATCAGGCTCCATCTCTGCCCAGCCATTGCTGGGGTTACAGGCGCACATAGCCATGCTTGGTTTTCATGTTGATCTGGACATACAAGCTCAGGTCTTCGTGCTTACAGAATAATCTCTCTTACCCAGTGGACTACCTCTCTTAGCCCAATGAGTATTTTAAAGAGGACTTTAACATGAAGGTACTCGGAAATCAGAAAAGAGGGTAGGAAGATGAGCTGACGGGCAGTTCTGGTCACCATATCTTAACTTCAATATTGATTTCTCAGAGGTTTATGTCAAAGTACCAGGAAGGAAGGAAGGCACAAACCTCTCCACCTCTGTATGACAATTACATCTTGAGGTCAAATTAACTACTTCTGGTCTTATTGAGTAATCAAAAACCACAACACCAATACCAGTGCTGCAAACACCACACCAGTGACCTAAACACACCAAATTTTTCTTTTTCATGTTTTTTCATGAGAACAGTTAAATCATGAGTCACTAAGAGAATCCCTGTAGCCATATTCTGCAAAATGTTCATCACTGCTCACAAAAGTATTAGGGCACGCAGGGAACTTCCGGGTGTCTTCTCTGTCTCATTACAACTAGCTGACTGTGGCATAGAGAATACTGACATCCTCTTCCTACTCCAGTTGCTCCTTGGCTTTATAATATAGTTTCACCCCTAGTTGTAGGAGAGTTCTCACTATGACAGTTCCCTCTGTTTCTTAAAATAAAATGTTCTGCACAGAGAGATAGATACCCAGGGCTGCTTGTGGGTAGGTGAGTCCTCTCCAGGTCACTGGCTTGCAGTTGGCCACATAATGGAAATGAAAATCTTGCCTGGCCACCTTATGGTGACTGTGACTGAGGTGGGAGTCGGGGGATGAGCCTCGGATCACTGTGAGCCACGCTTCAGTGAGCTTGAAACCTAATTAGAGAAGCACTAGGTCATAGGTGAGTGCCCTGACCATGATGCTATATGGCAGGTTCCACCCAGTGACAAATACAGGAGGTGTGAGAACCTGGCTAGACAATCTCAGCTCACAGAGGGGCAATCAGGGTAGACAGGATGAATCAATTTGAGGTGACCTGAGTGGCGGGAGGTGAACAGAGCCACACCCTTGCCAGTGCATTCTGAATGGGTCTTATCACTCCAGAACCCTGCACCTGCCTTTCGTGTGTCTTCTTCCTCTGCCTTGATTTCTTTACTCATCCAGTGACTGAGCAGAGAACGGATCTTGGAGGAAGAGGATCTAGGTCGCAATAGCACATGTGGGTGAGGGTTGAGGACATGTTACTTCTTCAGTTGCATAACCGCAGCAGCCCCAGGACTTGGTAGATGAACCGAGTGTGAACTGTGGGCTCAGGCGTTCTCAGTGGGCACTACACATCTTCTTCTTCCTCATTGCCAAAATGTGGTCTGTGACCCATGCTGCTCTTATGGGTGTGTTATTATTGTTATTAGTCAACAATGAGATAATCACAGAAGTTGAGAGAAAGCATTTAAAATCTTGTACAAGAGTTCAGCATTGCTGTGGCTTGCAGACATCATTTCATATGCTTTACCAGGGTGTTGGTCTGCAGTGGGCTAGGGATTTTGAAAAATGTCATTTACCACTGAAAGATTGAGAAACACTCAACAGAGCATTTGGGGCTTGCTATGTGGGAGTGTCAGTGAGAGGGGTGTGAACCTGCAAGGAGCTGGTAGTTCAGGCTTATGAACCTCCAGCTAACTGATGACTCAATGAAAACACGGTGGCCTCTAGCATTTCTCTGTGCCAAGATGGACTCCAGAAGGACAGGTGCCCTAGCCCAAGCCTCCTCCATGTCTGCCAATGCCTCTGGCAGAGAGCTGAGAGGAACAGCCACACAGCTGTCCTTCAACGAAGCTTTCCTTTGGTAATTACAATGAGAATGCTTCAGAGCAGTGTTTGGCTTTAGTAAGCAAGTGGTCACTTGTCTTTTCTGACTCTTTGCTTGCCCCGCCTCCCATGGTGTATATGTGTGTGTGTGTGTGTGTGTGTGTGTGTGTGTGTGTGTGATGTGTGTG
>LZPO01017458.1:29240-41852 GCA_001675575.1 Neotoma lepida
ACCACATGGTGGCTCACAACCATCTGTAATGAGAGCTTCACTTGGGGTTGTGCTTCCAGGTCAAAGCTGGAACTGCTGCCCACTACACTCCTCCACCAGCTCCTGGCTTTTAAATGGATGGTGCAGATTTGAACTCATATTTTCATACTTGTATGGTAAGCACTTTACAGAGCGAGCCATCTCCTAGCCTCTCCCTGCTCTTTCTACATCTGTTCTGAAGATAAACTTCTGGATCCCACAGACTAGAGATAGTTCTGTTTCCTCATTAAGCTAAATCTAAATCTCAAAATGAGTAAACTCTACAAGCAGTCTTTAAAGGAAGCCACAGTCTTCCTAGATGGATCACATCTGTCTATTGATTGCTTCTTAAAATTGATTTCTGGTGTTTAGAGGCCTGGAGTCTTAAATCCACATAGACCTTTGGTACCCCCAAAGTGGCTCATGAATGATTTCCTTGTGTTGCTGGATTAGCAGAATGGCACCCATAGGTCCTTTAGAAGCAAAGCCTGTGAGAGTCCCAGGTAGCCACGGCTACGGAGTGTTCTTTTTGTCTCTTATTTTACAGCTGAACACTGAGATACAGAGGATGTCAGGTGTGGCCTCTTGAGCACAGAGTTTCCAAGAGTTGATGATACAAGCACAGGCTAGCTTTGGGCTCATCGTTAATCCAAAGCCTCTGCACAGGAAAGCCTCCGGAGCTGGTGTTTACCCACAGATGTGGTAGCAAACACCCAAGCTGGCAATAGCTTGGGTCTTTCGTTGAGACAAATGCTGAGGCCTAAAGTTTAAAATGTGTGCAGTATCAGCCAGCGAATTGTTTCCTAGAGCCATTTTTATTACTTCTTTTGTTTTTTTGAGATTATAATACAAGTTCATTATCCCAACCTTCCCTCTCCTTCCTCCCCCTCCTCCCATATACCTTTCCTTGCTCTCTTTCAAATTCATGGCCTCACTTTTCATTAATTGTTACATGCATATATGTATCTACACATACATTGCTGAATACAACCTGTATAATGTTACTTGTATGTGTGGTTCCAGGGCTGAGTCAGAACCTAGGCCCATTTCTATTTCACATCGATGTTACAGAACACACAGTCTCTGTAATCTTCCTCTGCTTTGAATTTTCCTGATAACCTTCTAGTGCCTTGATACTATGGAAGTGTTGGGGCAGGCAGTTCTGTTGTTAGGACTGTTCCTCACACTATGAGATGAATCGTATGAGTGTGGCAGTTCCATTGCTGTGGCTGTTCCTCACACTAGAAGCTGGATTGCACCATCCATGGCCTCCAACCCAAAGAAGCTAGTAGAATGCACACAATGGAGACACCAAGATGCCTCTAGATATGGCATATGTCCCTGAAAGCACTAGTGAGCTGCTTCTGTATGGTTGAGACAGAGTTAAATACTTACCAGTTCAATAAAAATATGCTCAATATTATGTAAGATAAAATGCAAACTACAGCAACAATGAGATACAGCTCTACGCAAACTAACAAGGCTAAACATTTTCAAAATGACAATGCCAAATGCTGGCAAGTACATACAAGAGAAGCTGGAACTCATACACTGCTGGTAGGAATGCAAAATAGGACAATAACTTTGGAAAATAGCTTGGCAGGGTTTTTTTCTTTTCTTAAAACATAAAACTAAGCATACATTTATTATGGGCCAGCAGTCACATAGTTAGTGAGATTCATTCCTAAATATGTACACACATGACAATGAAGGCTCACACATAAACCTGACTATGGGTGCTCAGAAAGTCTCTGTAACTGCCAAAAATGCAGACAGCACCCAGATGTCCTTCCACTAGGGTGTGGATAAACAAGCTTTGGCACATCTACTCGGCAATAGAAAGTACTCTCCTGTGGTAGGTGTGAGTCTCAGGTGCTTGGTAGGAAGTGAAAGAGTGGGAGGGCACAGACACAGGATGGGCAAGGAATTGTGTCCACATGACACTCTGGAAAAGGCCACATTGTGTGAACAGAAAACAGAACTGGGGTTGCCAAGGCATTTGTAATCTAAGAAATAAAGCTTGCCTGAAGATCAGAGGACAGAGCTAGCCACATAGTTAGCCATAGAGGTCAGGCAGTGGTGGCACATACTTTTCATCCTAGCACTCAGGAGGCAGAGGTGGAGATCTGTCTGGATTTCTGTGAGTTCAAGGCCACACTAGGCTACATAAGATTAATCCAGTCTAAAAGAGAAACAGCCAGGCAGTGGTGGCACACACCTTTAATCCCAGCACTAGGAAGGTTGAGACAGGAAGTGATATGGCTGGGCAGAGAAAGGAATATAAGGTGGGAGGGAGGAGACAGGAATTGGGCCCTTTCAGCTGAAGACTCAGAGGCATTCAGTCTGAGGATTCATGGAGACAGGTTCTTCTCTTTTTGGCTGAGGAGTTGGCAAGGTGATAAGTGGCTGTGGTTTGCTCTCTTCTCTGATCTTTCAGCTTTAACCCTGATATCTGGCTCTGGGTTTTTATTATAAGACCATTTAGGATTCATGCAACATCTGGTACCCAACATGGGGCACAAATTCACACACAAAAAAACCTCTTGCCTGTGGCTTTGCAGCCACCAGCTCAGGCCAGAGTTGCACATGGCCAAAGTCTCCACCCTTCCTGGGCCAGAGTCCCTACCCTGTCAGTTGCAGCCTATCTGCAGCAAACTCCATAGGTTTTTGGGCTCCAAAAACCATAGAATTTAGCCAATTTTGTACATTCCTCTGTGCAGACAGCTGACTCCACAGGTGCAGGCCCAAACCCAGGCTCAGGCACAGGCTCAGGCACAGGCACAGGCACAAATGCAGGCCCAGGCTCAGGCTCCAAAAATGCTGGAATTAGCCGCTTTTGCATGTTCCCCCATGCAGACTGCTGGCTCTTCAGCTTCTCCCCTCTCACAGTGGGTCATGGCTTTCTCTGGGCCCCCTCCTCGGGCTGCTGCCAAACCATCATCTGAATCATCATTATCAGCAGATTTGGTGAGTCAATTGGGATTTCTTAAAGGGAGAAATTAGTTAAAAGAGTTTTTCCCACATTAAAAAAAATGGGAAATATTATTACAATGGAAGGAGTTTAGTCTCTGATAATATACAAGACAGTCTGAAAATGNAATAATTAAATGATAGGATAATTAACTTACATGGTATTAATGTAATGTCAACTATAAACATTGTTGATTTGATCATTCTTATTTTATCCCTAAAAAAATTGGTTTATATGAGTGGCAAAATACAAGTCTTAGAAAAAAATTATTAAAACAGATAATAGAGATATTCAGACCCAGACAGAAGGATTTAAAGGAGAACCAATCTCAGCATTGCATTATAAGGTTACAGAGAAACAACCTAAGGCTTCCAAACAACCAACCTTAATTTACCCAGTAACCTTACAGGAGCTGTCAAATGATAGATATCCCCAAGACTGTGTAAGAGCTGAATGGATTCCTGTGCAAATGTTAGATTTGAGGAAATTCAAAGAAGCAATAGTCTCATATGGCATGCACTCACCGTTTGTGAAGCAAATGTTAAACTTGTGGTGATATATTGTGTACCCTAATGAAACTCGCTTGAAGATCGGAGATACAAAGGAACAAGCCACTGCCACGTCTCACTTCACCAATTCCATGAATCCTCTGAGTCCTCACCTGAAAGGCTCCTGCTGAAAAGCCTCTAGTTCCTGTCTCCTCACACCTTATATACCTTTCTCGGCCCAGCCATCACCTCCTGGGGTTAAAGGCATGTGTGCTTCCCAGTACTGGGACTAAAGGTGAGTGCCACCACGGCCTGGCTCTGTTTTCTCTCCTAGACTTAATCAATCTCATGTAGTTCAGGGTGGCTTTGAACTCACAGAGATCCACACAGATCTCTGCCTCTCGAGGGCTAGGATTAAAGGTGTGTGCCACCACTGCCTGGCCTCTATGTTTAATCTAGTAGCTTGTTCTGTTCTCTGATCTTCAGGCAAATTTTATTAGAGTATACAATATATCACCACATAAACTTGTGGTCAACTTGTAATAGAATTATCCCTCAAGACTGGAGAGATTTGATTACAGCAGTCTTAGAGGCTGGTCCCCAGTTAAAATGGAGGACCTGGTAGAAGGATGAGGCTAAGACCATTGAACAATGGAGTAGGGCTAGAGGTATTGAAATTTGTCAAGAACAACTTGGGGAGGGCAATTATGCTGATATACAAAGACAATCTGTGTATGATGACCACATCCGGGCTTTATGCTATACAGCAGCCTTGAATGCTTGGGACAGAATTGAAGAAGTAGGAAAGAAAATTGAGTCATTTACCAAAGTTATACAGGGCTCCAAAGAAACCTTCACTGATTTCTTACAAAGATTGACTTCATCAGTAAATAGAATGATACCAAATTCAGAAGCTAGACAAATAATAATTGAATCTCTNGCTTTTGAAAATGCTAATGCATAATACAAAAGGGTAATTAAGCCATTAAAGGCAAGATCAGCACCCTTGGAGGAATGGATTTGAGATACAGTCAATATTGAGTCTCATGATCATGATGATGCTTGGATAGGAGAGGTGATTTCCAGAGGTTTGAAGAAAAATCATAATGTCAAGTGTTTCAATTGTGATAAACAAGGTCACCTAAAAAGGGACTGTAAACAGGGCATTCCTAGAAATAATGTTTTTTTCAAGGAATAATCCCAACAGAATGCCCCTCCCTTCTGGATTATGCAAAAGGTGTGGCAAAGCCAGACATTGGGCTAATGAATGTCTATCAACAAGTGACAGACAAGGTAATCCTTTGCCTTTGCCATCAGGAAACACCCTNAGGGGTCTCTNACAGGCCCCTGTGTTGAATTTGTTCAGTTCTTTCCTGTCATCNTGTAAGAAACTCCTTCCCAGAGCAATTAAAGAACCTAATGCCTATTGTAAAAAAACATACTGCTCTGGTTAATAGAACAGCTATAGAAGAGAGAACAAAAAATTAGGGAGAAATCATAATGTGAATTTTTTTGGCAAACTTCTATAAATGAACAAAGACCAAAATTAAAAATACGAATAAATGACATCATTGAAGGTCTTGTAGACACAGATTTGGATGTAACAAAACTTGCACCAGAATCTTGGCATCCAAATTGACCTCTTCAAGAGGTNAATGTTCAGATTTTAGGCATTGGAGCATTATCTCAAGTGAAACAGGGCATGAGATGGGTTGAATGTATAGGGCCAGAAAGACAGAGAGGAAAATTAAAGCCATATGTGGCTAATATAGCCATGAGTTTATGGGGACATGATTTGTTACAGCAATGGAATACTCAGATTAACATTCCTCCAATCTCAGAAACAAACCATAAATTAACATATGTTTCTGGGATATTAGAAGGTATTATAAAGAATAGTCACTGACCATTCAAGTTATACAAGAATTGAGCGCAACAGCTGCTGATCTCTCAAAGGCACCAACAGCCCTACCTTTAAAATGGTTAACAGAGAAGTCTATATGGTTCAGCAATGGCCTTTAACAACAGAGAAACTACAGGCCTTAGAACAGCTGGTACAGGAGCAGTTGAATGCTCAGCATATTGAAGAATCAACCAGCCCTTGGAATTCTCCTGTATTTGTTATTAAAAAGAAATCTGGTAAATGGAGAATGGTAACAGACCTAAGAGCAATTAACAAGGTAATTCAGCCAATGGTCTCTCTATAATCTGGAATTCCTTTGCCTACTCTGTTACTTAAAGGATGGCCTCTTATAGTTATTGATTTAAAAGACTGTTTCTTCTCAATACACTTACAAGAAAAAGACAGAGAAAAATTTGCCTTCATGATACCTACTTATAATAATTCTCAGCCTGTTAAGAGAAATCAATNGAAGGTTCTCCCGCAGGGAATATTAAATAGCCCAACCCTGTGCCAATATTTTGTATGACAGCCATTGGAAGTAATATGTAAGCAATTTCCTCAATCTATAGTTTACCATTACATGGATGACATTTTACTAGCNGATTCAAATGTAGATACTTTGAAAGACTGTTTGAAGAAGTAAAGAANATTTTGCCTTGTTGGGGATTACAAATTGCTCCTGAAAAAATACAAAGAGGAGATTCTATTAATTATTTAGAATATAAAATAGGTCTACAAAAAATTAGACCCCAAAAGGTACAAATTAGGAGAGGTCAATTATGAACTCTTAATGACTTTTGAAGATTTCTAGGAGACATTTCCAATCTATGGACCACTATTGGGGTAAAAACTCATGAACTGAGTAATTTGTTCAAAACCTTAGATGATGACAAGGACTTAAATAGTTCAAGAGAATTTTCAGCTGAAGCTGAGAGAGAATTGGCTTTGGTGGAAAAGAAAGTACAGGAAAGACATGTGGATTGAGTGGATCTGAAGCTTGATTGCATTCTGTTGTTTTTTTTTTTCCATCTGGCCCTGCCATAAGTCAATGCAGCTTTATTTATCAACCAATCAGAGCAATACATATTCACATAGTACAAAAAGACATCTCAGAGTTTTTTTTTTCCCTCTAAGCATTTGCCTACAGGAATTTTAATGCAGAGGGAAGACATTATGTTGGAATGGGTATTTCTACTAAATAGAGTAAGAAATTAAAGACATATGTAGAAAAGATTTCTGATTTGATTATAAAAGGAAAATTGAGACTTTGTCAATTAGCAGGAATATACCTAGCAGAAATTGTAGTACCTTTAACTAATGATGAAATTGACAAATTATGGGCAGAAAGTGAACCTTGGCAAAGAGCTTGCAGTAATTTTTTGGGAGAGGTTAACAACAAATATCCCCAAAGCAATAGAAATCAATTTATAAAGAGAACTAACAAGATTCTACCTCACATTGTAGGGGAAACACCAATATCTGGAGCCCCTACATTTTATACTGATGCAAACAAATCAGGTTAGGCAGGTTACAAATCAGAAAATTTAAGTAAAGTGGCTCAAAGTTCTTATAATTCTGTCCAAAATTCAGAATTACATGCCATTCTGATGGTATTAATGGATTTTACGGAACCTNTCAACANAGTTACTGACTCTCAGTATGCAAAAAGAAGTGTTTTACACATTGAAACTACTGAATTTATTCCTGATGAGTCAGAATTAACTTCATTTTTCAGTTGCAAGAAATAATCAGGAATAGGAAGCATTCCTTATATATAACACACATCCGATCCCATACATGTTTGCCAGGCCCTCTAGCACAAGGTAATGATGAAATTGATCAACTGTTGATAGGAAATGTGCTGGAGGCCTCAGAATTTCAGAAAAAAAAATCATGTCAATTTTAAGGGTTTGAAAAAGGATTTTTTTCATAATCTGACTACAAGCCAAGGAAATTGTAAGGAAATGCCCTACTTGTTCTTTATACAACCAACTCTACTACCTGCAGGAAGTAACCCAAAGGGTACTCAGAGGAATGAAGTCTGGCAGATGGATGTGTTTCACTTTGCAGAATTTGAAAAATTAAAATATGTACACCACACCATTTATACCTATTCAGGATTTCAATGGGCAACTGCTCTGATTTCCAAAAAGGCTAATTCTGTAATCACACATTTGCTAGAAGTTATGGCCACCATGAGTATACTTGTACAAATTAAAACTGACAATGTTCCAGCATACGTCTCTGTTAAATGAAACAGTTTTTTGCTTATTACATTATAAAACATATTACAGGTATTCCACACAATCCTACAGGCCAAGCAGTCATAGAAAGATCAAATNGAACTCTAAAGGATATGCTAAATAAATAAAAAGAGGAAATAAAGACCCCCAGAAATAGATTACATAATGCTTTATTAAATTTGAATTTTCACAATGCTAATGAGAAAGGAATAACATCTGTGGAGAGACATTGGATAACAGAAAAAACTACAGGATTAAATCAGGCTGTATACTTTAAAGATGTGCTGACCTCAGAATGGAAATCAGCATATATGTTACATTGGGGATGAGGTTTTGCTTTTGTTCACACAAGAAAAGATATGGATACCATCAAAATAGATAAAAGTTCAATTTGAACAAGAGAGACCTCTTAATTAGAAGAGTTGATAATTCATCANCCAGCATGACCATTTAATTTAAATTAACTTATACCACTAATAAATGCTTTTCATTTAATTAGATATAACTTGCCAAAAGGGAACCTCCCCAAAGTCAGGGTTGGGGAAGGGTTTTTGTTTTTGTCTTTCAGGAGAATGAAGGCTAAGGAATCTAAAGAACACTGGACAAATGAGACATTTGATGAAATAGGACAAATCATCCAGAAAAAAAAGTCCCAAGAAAAAGAGTAAATTGGTCTATTGGTATACCACATATCTAACCAGATAAAATTTCATAAATCTTTCTAAATGTTTGTTTCTGCTATTCTCTACAGATACATACCTCAAATGGCCTTTATGTAGTCCTAGTTCAATTAAAAATTAAAGTAAGTTGGCTTTGGAATTGGAGTGTGGATCTCTCCTTCTCTAAACCAAAGCATGCTTGTTAAAGGAAAGTGCAAAATCTCTGTTTCATGTCAGAAGAGCTACCTGATATGGGACAGAAGAAAAACCAAAATTAAGGGACTAATCTCATGATCCTTTGGTTTTGACTCTTCAAAACTTTTCTTAAGTTATGAATTTTATATCAAAATTTGTAAGATTAATATATATATTAACTTTTATCATGGTATTAATGGTAATATAGAGTACTAACTAATTCTAGAAAAAATGCTACATCTAGCTTCCTGTACATGATTTTGGGCTTGAGTCTCTATTAGTTTTCTGCAGTGAACCATGACCATGCCTAACAGTGACCTTCGAAGTCTCCAAAAGCATGATGGGGCCCCACAACAATGATTCCATCAGGACAATGATAACACCATTAAACTGACAAACACCACCCAAAGATTGGCTTTGGACTACAAACTGCTCAGGACAATTTNGAGATGGCTAGCTGAGATGATCCAGCCTCATAGACTACTCTAGCCAGGACTTGAGACAAGCCCTGCACTTTCCCATTATGCAGAGACTNAACACAAATGATACAGCTACCTCTCCCAGGACTTGACAATTAACCCAAAATTATTTATTTCAGGATCCCCTAAAGATGCCTTTGCCCCCAAACAGCAGGAAGTAAATTTAAGAACATGACATCCACATTCCCAAGAGGTGGGGTGGGTGGTTTTTGGTTATTCAATGAGTTATGGATATTTGTTATTGTTTTGGTGATTGATTACAAGTTGTTATTGGTAATGGTCAGGAAAAAAGATAAACAAAGGAGATTAGATTCAGGGTTCTTGTTTGAAAAAAAAAGAAAAAGAAAAAAGAGGATATAGATATGATAAAAGGTGGATTATTGAATCTACTCTGAAAAAAATACATAGAAATGATAGGATAAAAGGGTAGACTATTGAATCTACTTTGGAAAAAAAGGGAGAATATGGAAATGATAAGATAAAAAGGTAGATTATTGAATCTACTTTTAAAAAGCAACTACTAATTTTAAATATTTTACATTGGATTAGATTTTTATATATTGTATACAAATTGTGTATATTGATACAAAGTTGAGATTATTTTTGTTGGAACATACTGTACATATATTTCTACTCTTGTTCAAGGTATTGTACCTATATAGCTCATTTAACAATGTAATACAATTTGTTAGTCCTTGAAAGTTATTATCAACTATTTAGGATAATANAGAAATGCAGGTTAGTAGTTAGTCGTCTATTACAATGGAACTTGTAGTCATGTTAGGCATGTTTTCAAGGTCAAACAGATATATTTTAGATAGTCTTCAAACACCAGAGATCTGCAGAATATGGCATTTAACATGTTTTAATAACAGATTTTTTTTTATGACAATGAGACATGTCTGCTGCTGGCAGCACCAAACTACTTCAGAGAAGATGATGGGCATTGAAGAAACTCCATATGGAGTTTACTTTCATTGTGGCAAAAGTTGGCCACTGAGCAAGAAAGTACCCTGCCTCAACTGCTGACAGTATGCTGTCCAAAATGGACAAGCAGGACACAAAAGAAAGGACTGCCAAACCTTGCCAAGACTGGTAGGAAGGCTCTTCAGAAAATTCTGCTTCACAGATGAGTCTGTCAGATATGCTAGGGCTAGATAGTTATAGTTCTCCTTATTAACAAATTCAGAAAAGAAACTCACTAAAGAGATGAGTGTTTGAAAGACATCAAAAATAGTTTTCAGTTGTAAATACAAGTTAGGATAGAAACTGAATTAGGTACAACACTTTGAACTCACCAAAATAGGATAAATAAAGGAATATTTTTATAACCTTCTTTTGTTATTTTAGACAAAAAAAGGGGAAATGTGGTGATATATTTGTAATCTAAGAAATAAGGCTTGCCTGAAGATCAGAGGACAGAGCTAGTCACAGATTTAGCCATAGAGGTCCGGCAGTGGTGGTACACACCTTTAATTCCAGCACTTGGGATCACACACCTTTAATCCCAGCACTAGGAAGGTTGAGACAGGAAATGATATGGCTGGGCAGAGAGAGGAAGATAAGGTGGGAGGAGACAGGAATTGGGCCCTTTCAGCTGAGGACTCAGAGGCACTCAGTCTGAGGATTCATGGAGACAGGTTCTTCTCTTTTTGGCTGAGGAGTTGGCAAGGTGATAAGTGGCTGTGGTTTGCTCTGCTTCTCTGATCTTTCAGCTTTCACCCTGATATCTGACTACAGGTTTTTATTAGAAGACCATTTAGGATTCGTGCAACAGATGAGAGGTAAAGGTTCCCTGCAAAGACCAGAGAGGGATTTGAGGGTACAGGAATGTCAATATTTTTGCTGTATTTGTGGCTATATACCATAAACTTGTGAAAACTCCTAGGATGTTTTGCTAAAAAGGTTGAGTTTTCCCATACCTAACATGCATATATTTATTTAAAGATATTAAAAAGGGGGGTTTGGGAGATGGCTCAGCGGTTAAGAGCATTGGCTGTTCTTCTAGAGGACCTGGGTTCAATTCCCAGAACCCACATGTCAGCTCACAACTGTCTGTAACTCCAGTTCCAGGAGATCCCTCAGACAGACATGCATGCAGGCAAAACACCAGTGCACATAAAAAAAAGATATTAAAAAAAGTATTAATGTGGCCAGAATAAATAAGAATAGATCATCTAAAATTAAACATCCACTGCTTTTAAAAGTCACTTAAAGAGAAGACAAAAGGTAAGTTTTGTTGACTTTGTGACACCTCAGACACTTATTTAACATCCCACATATTCCAAATGGCCTGGATAGGCCTCTTCCTGCAAGTGGACCCCACCTTCAGAGCATCAAGGACCATTAACTGGTCAGACACATCAAGGCTTTCCCCCCTTCTTGTCTCTGTTCACACAATGTCCCTTGGCAGGTGACCATTCCTCCAAGCCATCCTTTCAGTGTCCCCTTTCTAGTGAGGACAGACCCTCCAGGCTGCAACTTTCCTCTTTTGCTGGCNCCTCCACACTCATTGCCCACCTTGGTTTCCTTACAGTTATTTTGTTTTATTTATATTTTGTGTAGCGTGTATGTAGGTGTATCCATGCCTGCCCGTGGAGGCCATCCAGCATCCTGCTGTATCACCTTGTCACCCAGAGACTGGGCCTCTTACTAAAGCCTAGGCTGGCTAGCCCTTGAGCTCCAGGGACTGTCTCTGTCTATCAGTGCTGAAGTTCTAGGCACTTGCAGCCACTCCCAGCTTTTTACGTGGGTGTCAGGTAACTAACTCAGGTCCTCATGTTTGTGTAACCAGGGCTCTTACTCAGGCATTTCTCTATCTCTCTGTTCATTCTCTTTGTGTTCTGTAAACGTGTATATCCTGCTGTCACAAGCTGTTGTGGATGCCTTTGGGACAGGCATTGCACCTTGTATGTCTGTATACAGTAGGAATTCCCAAAAGGAAGGCATTTAATGTATGCTCCATGATGATAACCACAATGGAATCAAATCATGGTCCAGTCCTTATATAGCTACTTTTACTTTTCAAAAAGTCCAGATTGGAAAGATGGAANGAGACTGACTACCCAGCATTCCCCTCAGTCACCTCTGCGTGAGAAAGTTATGCAAATGAGAATGCAAGAATTTTAATTGGTAAGCTTGTCATCTGCAGATAAGAGGGAGGCTATAGGCCTCACTGAGCCATTTTTGGGGCTGGGGTCCCATCTCCCAAGAGGGAATATTTTAGACTCTATTGAGACACGGAGCTGCCAAGAATAATGATTTTAGTTGTGAGGTTAGGCCCTCTCCCAGAAAACTGTCTTCAAGGTTAAGAGGGTCCTCTGGAACTGAAGNGTAAGCTTGACTGACAGACAGACGGAGGGTGGCAGAGCTCCCTGGGGCANGAATGGTATCTGACCCTCCCCCTTGTTCGAAATTCTTTCCCTCTATTGTCTCATTTAAGTTTTAAACGACGAAAACGAAGAGAAATGGTTAGTAAAATGAATTATAATAACAGAGGCAGCAATAAAAGGTAACGTACGAGGAGTAATTGCACTGAGCCTGGTGGTGAAGGCCTGTAATCCCAACTACTTGGGAGGCTGAGACAAGAGGAACAAAAGTTCAAGGTCTCTCTGGGCTAAACAGTGAATTCCAGACCAGTGAGACTGGTCTCAAAA
>LZPO01017458.1:46097-61422 GCA_001675575.1 Neotoma lepida
CACTGGCCTTCCCTCATCAAAGTCTGATGTTGGCTGTGAGGTTTATGAAGTATTATCTCTCAAAGCCTGAGAATTCTTTCTGTGGGCTGCAGACTCCTAGTCGAGGAATTTCAGGGGGAGGGGAGGGTTCTCAAAGCCCCCAGAACAGTGTCATCCCAGACATGCAGTTGTGAAATAAAATCTGAGGAAGGGGTGGGCGTGTGATGGGAAAATGACTTTGTATTCACAACCGAACTTACTTGTAGCTAAACTGACCAAGTTTTTTTTTTTTTTAATTAAAATTCAAAGATGCTTAACAAAAAGAAAAAGGAAATGCTGAGTTGTACGTGTGCACTGGTTTGTGTTGGATGTCCCCCGTAGTCTGAGGCATTTGGATATTTAATTCTCAGTTGGTGGTGCTGTTTGGGTAGAGTTAGGAGGCGTGGCTTGCTGAAGAGATGTTACTAGGAACAAGATTTGAGGTTTTTGTTTTGTTTTTCTAGACAAGGTCTCTCTGTGTAGCCCTGGCTGTCTTGTAACTCGCTCTGTAGACCAGGCTGGCCTCAAACTCACAGAGATCCACCTGCCTCTGCCTCCCAAGTGCTGGGATTAAAGGTNTGCTCCACAGCCCCACAGAGGTTCCTGCTTTTGGTTTGAGATGTGAGCTCTCAGCTGTTCCTGCCACCATGCCTGTTGCTATGCTTCCTGTTATGACAGTGATGGGTTCTTATCCCTTGGGAAACATTAGCCCAAATAAACCCTCCCTTCAGCAAACTGCCTTGGTCATGGTATTTAATCATAGAAATAGAGAAGTAACAAATACACTGTGTGTGTGTGTGTGTGTGTGTGTGTGTGTGTGTGTTATTGTACATGTGTGTCATGTGTGCACATGCACATGTGTGAGTATATAGGCCTAAAGTAGACATGGAGTATTGTATTAATTACTTGTTATTGCTATGATAAAATTCTGAAACCAAGGCAGCTTGTAGATGGAAGGGTTTATTTGGGACTTATGGTTCCAGAGGGGTAAGAGCCTGTCACCGTGGGGAGAACGGCAGCAGGCAGGCAGGCATGATGCTCCCTGCCGCAGCGGCTGAAAGCTCATGTCTTGATCCACAAACAGGAAGCAGAGAGCTAACCTGAAATAGATAGCATCAGGCTTTTAAACCTCAAGTTCACCTCAGTGACCTATTCCTCCAGCAAGACCACACCTCCTACCCCAGCAGCCACCAACTGGGGACCAGGTCTTCAAATGCTAGAGACTTATGGGGGACATCTCATTCAAACTACCACAGGTGATGTCCCTCAATCGCTTGTCACCTTTAGTTTTTGAGACAAGGTCTCACAATGAACTGGAAGCTTATTGATTCAATTAGGCTGGCTGGCCAATGATCTTCAAGGACCAGCTGTGTCTGTCCCCATTTATCCCCCCAAGGCTGAAGTTACAGTGTGCACGGCCATGCCCAGCATTGTATGTGGATTCTTGGGATTTGCATGAAGCTTCTCTTGCTTACATAGTAGGCACTTTATCAACTGAGCCATCAACCTAGGCCTGGAAAACATTGAGTTTTAACAGAGCAAATAGTAACTCATTTAAAGTTGTTTATACCAGAAACATAATTACACGAGAAAAATTCATCAGTGGAACCACATTCTTCATCCCTGGGCACCTGGTTACATATATTGTCTTGTATTGTTTGGGGTGCATTCAGGCTGGAGTTCTTGGGGAGTACTTTTGCATTTTAGTAGTCACAGGCACCTGGGTAGACTCCAACAAACACCTAGCAATCAGCATTTCAAAGATGCTTTCCAGTCCTGTCTGAGTGGCTATCCCTGCCCCAGCTGGTAGATGTGGGGTCTGTCACATGAAACATGGCTATTTCAAGGCCTTCGGCTCCAATGAGCTGAATAGTCTGCCNTGGCCTAATGTACTGTGAATGTAGAATTCTGAATTTCTCCAAGTCAAGGGGAAAAAAATCCTGTGGGTTGGGGCTGCCTCCTCCAAAGAAAAAGCACACGCATGAGAAGAGAAAACAGCATTCTGGGTCTGCACAGGAAAGCNGACGTAACCCAGAGAAATCAAGGTAAAATGAGAACTCAGTCAATCTGTGAAGCTAGAGCCTTGGATTTCACATCTTTTATATCCTGAGTCTTAACAGTTGTCCAAGGTGTCCTGGCAGGGTATTGAGTTAGAGGGGAAAGGGGCCGTGGAACGATTGTCACCTTTGGCCCCACTGGAAAACAAACTGGAGAGTTCCTCTTGCCTGAAACCCAAACTGGAATGGCCATCCAACCAAGTGTGGTTTGCAGCCGGCAGCCTAACGGGGGCGCTTTTGAGCCGGGAGGGTCTGCCTCAGTCCCTTAGAAGGACATTCTGACTGACAAACGGGAGACAGAAGCATCTCAGGACAGCGGCTGAGAGGCAGGCTCTGGAGTATGTGCCCTGGGCCCCACTCTTTCCTAACTCTTCATTTAGGGCAAGTTGTTTGACCTCTCTAAACCTTGGTTTCCTCATCCCCCCAAAAGTGCTAGCACAGCACTTATCTCCACGTTCTCTTCCCTCAAGTGCTGGGTGCATAAGCAAAGTTAGTGTAGAGCTAAGGAAATTGGGGAGAGCTAGCTATTGTTTCAAAGCGTTCTCCTTTTGAGGTAGGCATCACTCTTGAGACAGCATTCTGTATTTCNCATCCCAGGGCTAAGACATGTCTNAGGAGTGTACAGTCAATTGCTCTAGGTTATGGACACCCCAGAGATGAAGCACCCTGAAGTCTAGTTGAACTGTTTCTGTGAAGGGCAACAGCCCTCCTTGTTAGAATTGGCCACCGACCACAGCCCTTCCTAAGGTGAGCTTCGGTAATGAATTCAGATGTAATTAACATCTCCCACTGTGACTCTTCCTATTGTTTCTGGCTCTTTGCTGTCTAATGACTATATGTCTAGGACTCCTATTTTTAACAAATGTTTACAACCTGACAGATGACAACTCTTAGGTTATAATTGTTCGTTAAAAATAGGACTCTCAACAGGTAGCTGTTAAAAGGAGAAGGGAGGCTGACTTACTAGGGAAGGTCACCTGACAGGCAATGATGAGCATGAGGTGGCTGGAAAAATGGCATTACGGAGAGGAACAGAAAATGCCAGGTCAACAGTGCCCTCAGTCAAAGGAACCAAAGGCTGTAAGTTATGCAACAGGCAGACATGGCTGTGGCGGTGCCAAGAATCTGCTTCAAGCTGCCTTCACCCTGTTCTCACACTGAGTGACCTTCTTGGAAGTGGGTGAATTTGCCCGGCTATTCCTGGCAACAGTTCCTGTTCTCAGGCTCTTGATTCTACCAGCTGCACTTCTGAAGTAAAAAAATTGACGTCTGCCTGATACTGGCCCCGGGTGCCAAACACATACTGTCAGTGATGAGGGGAAGGTCCTGCGTGAATTGGGCATATGAGGACAGCAACTCCAGTCTAAAGAATTAACATTTTCCCCTAGCTATCTGCCATTACTTATCTAGTGTGTAGGGGGTTGATTTAATGTCAATTAGAATCTGTGCTTTTCTTGCATATTAATTAATGTTTGATTTGGATATAAAGAAGGGATATTTATCTCTAAGATGGATGTTTTTAGAAGCTGGAATACAGCCACAGGAAAACTGTAGAAAGACCATCCCCTCCGCATCACTGTTCCCTGAATTACTTTGTGGTGCTTTTGTTTTCTATCTGGAAGTCCTCTCTCTTAGCTACTCCTCGCTTTGGGCCAACAAGACATCCTCTCTGATTTCAGTCCCACTCTGAGCCACAGAGCTACTTCCCTAGCCATTTAGTGGCCTTCTCTCATGGCGAGTGTACCTCAGACCCCTGAGCCTGGAGTCACACATCTGACTCTACNACACAATCAAAGACCTCTTAGGTGTCCTTTTTCTCTTANCTGCCANCGTGATTTTGGTTTTATCCTTCCCAGATCTTCTTGGAGACCCCGATAACTACACTGCAGCANACCCACTTGACACTCCACCACACATTAGGCCCGAATGCTATGTTCACAGGGGATTTCCTTCTGGTGCTTTCTGTCCTGTCGCACTTATTTGTTTGTTCTACATTTACTTATTTACTTTTTGTGTATGCGTATGTCCGTGCAGGAGTCAGAGAACAACTTTCGGGAGTTAATTCTCCCCTTCCACCAGGTGGGTTCTGGGGNTTGAACTCAGTCAGGTTGGACAGGCAGCAGCCTTACCCTCTGAGCCATCTCTCCAGCCCTATCTTTCTCCGTTTCTCCTTCCGCCAGGCCACCCTCCCTCATATTGTGGAGTGTGTGTGATGTGCCTGAAGCTGACTTGCTTGTTCTTTACCCTAAGACTTCCAGGGACGCCCTTCATCACAGAATAATCAAGCCGGGGTCTTGAGCAGATGCACAGACCCCTCCCCCAATCTACCCTTTGCCTCTTTATAGCCTGGGAACCTTAGGATGATCTATGCAAATTTTCTTGGTGTCTTCAAAATACATCCTGCTCNTTTGAGNTTTCCTGCCTGTGAGATCTGTTCCTGTGTCTGGAACACCCTTTCCTCTTGGCAAAAAGCACCCAGCACTCAAGTTTCATCTCCCTTGGGTGTCATGGGAGATGNTTTCCCCAACCATCCCAACTAGTTGTCTCCTGGTCTCTCTAGGGTTCCACAGTAAATCGTGTGTTGTGTATAATTGAGTCTTACACTGGTCACTTCCCCCTCCGGGTCCCAGTGTCCCTGGCACCAAGGTTGGCATTCCCTGTGTTTCCCTTATCCAATGTAGGACTTTGCATTTGGTTAGAGCTTAATGATTTTTTTCTTGATAGGAAGACACCAATTAATTGAAAGCCATTGGTACTTAAACCACAGAGATGGTGAAAAGCAAGAGAAGACCTAAGCAGTGGTACAGCTCGCCTGTCACCCTTCCTGCATGNAACACTGAGGNTAGCAGATANAAAATTACCCATGCCCCNATTTACTNGACGCAAAGGATGTTGGGAGCCACACAGGTTCCTCTCCTTATCAGGAGCCATTTCTGAAGAGAAAAGAGACCAATGACTTTTTGGTCCCTGAGTTAGGGACCAAATTCTCCTGACTCTGAGAACTGTCCAAAACAGGAATTACTCACAACCTTTCGTGCCCCTGATGTNGCTTGGGTGATTCTCAAGGTCAGAAGACTGCTTAGGACAGACAGCTAAATACTGAAACCGAAACAGAAGCTTGACCTCTGGACAGACAACGATTCTGAAAGGGAGTGGCACATTTCACCCAGGCAGCACCCGAGGGTGTTGGAAATCACAGAAAGCGGGAGGACCGCGGCCAAGTGTGAGAACGTGNCCCAATCACACTCACATCAGCAAGCTAAACTATGTGAAAACTCCTGTCCATGGGTCACGTCTGAGCGGCCTCTCCTTGGATCCTACATTTGTCCTCTGAGGTCAGACTCAGGACTACACCANGAAAACCGATCCCTTGGCACCCTGGGGGCCCCTGCCCTCACTATCCTGGGAGGTAAGTGAGAAACGGAAATAAATGGAAGTAAAACCAACTTCCTTCAGGGTGGGAAGGAGACTCAGGGATTTCTACTGTAGCTGAATTGGTTTGCTGATGTTGGAAGAAGGGGAGCCTGGCCTAAAGATACACGGTGGGAGGATGCTGGTCTGCAACGTGGAAGACTTGGTCCTAGATCTGGCTGGAAGCCACTAAGAGGGACACGGTGATTTTCTGTCCTGTTTTGCTTTTGTTTTAGCAGGACTCTCCATTCCTGAGACTGGATGAACTCCCNTGGGCTAGTTGCTTGACTTATGGTTCATCTCTGTGAGCTCTGGGCTCTTTACCAAACAGTAGAGTTCAGGAACTGAATGAAGACCTCCTGTGTTTTCCCCACTGCTTCAGGAGCCCTTCCTTCTGCAGAGGGCTGATGCTTTAGGACACACATTCCACCCAGTGATTTACCCGAGGCAGCAGGCGANCAGCTTGCTATGGACACGGCGGTTTACCNGTCNAGACTTGCTCCTAGGACCCTGCTCTGCACTGTCTACCAACCCTACAGTGTTACATTACATAGACTGCTCAATTTCATCAGTTCCACTGTGAAAGACCTTCCTGGCATCCTGTGCCCACGCTAAAGCCCCACAAACTTTTCCCNTATCCCTTCGCCCTTCCCAGACCACTCTCCATCCTTGTGAGTTGGCTTTGCAGCACCCAGTGGTCCTGATGTCTTAGGGAGCCGTGCACTGGATACTTTCGGTCTTGCTTGGCCCCTGTGGAAGCAGGCGCCCGAGAGACCGTCACATATTCAATAGACTGACAGGACCATACTGGAATCTACATGTCTGCTCTCCAAGATTGCCTTAGTGCAGAAGCTCCAACTTCCTTCTCTGCAACCAGAGAGGGTCAGAGAGGATTACACTGGCTCATTAAGTCTTAAGATTCTGCCTTGTTCAAACTCTGCTAAAAACAAACTTTGAGCTGGGCGTGGTAGCACACTCCTGTAATTTCAGCACTTGGGAGGATTAGTTCAAGGCCGAGACTGAGCTACATAGCCAGTTAGCATGTTGGAAACCAATCTAGGCTAAGTGAGACCCTATCTCAATAAGAGAAACAAAATAAGACAAAATAAATAATAAAAAAACTTAACCATTGCTCAAGCCATCCTTTTTCTTCCCTTCTCTCTCTTTTGTTAAAATGTTTTAACTAAGATTTTTGTTTATCTAAATAAAAATGCAAAGGGATCTATCAGATCTGTGTGTGTGTGTGTGTGTGTGTATATGTGTGTGTGTGGTAAATAGGTAACAAGATTTTAGCCATGTGTTAATGTGCACAGCTTGGCGATAGCACACTCAAAGCTCATCCTGTTGTTACCATTATCTGATTCCACTGTATTTTCATCACCCCTCAAAACAAACTCCAGGCCCATTAAGCAATTGCTCACTATTTCTTCTCCTCCCAGCGCCTGGAAACCACCAGCCTACATTCTATCACTATGATTTGCCTATCCTCGGTATGTTCATGCAGTGCATAACGATGTCTCGGTCAATGAGGGATTGCACGTACGACAGTGGTCCCATAAGATGGCATCACCCAGCAGCTTATACTCTATGGTGACTCACACAGGNGTGAAATTGTCCACAGACACATTTCAGGATGTATTCCAATCATTTATGACTGTTTTGTATAAATGGACCAATAGTGTGTGGCTTCTAGGGAGGTGGTTCTGCCTTCTTTGGCTAAATAGACTTTTCTTGGGCACATCAGATGAGGGCATCTGTAACATTCATTTTATGTGTGTGTGGTACATGTGTGTTTCTCCTCCATGTGTGTACAGGTGCATTGCCTGGGCATGCACATGTGGAGGCCAGAGAGACTGATACGGAGTGTCTTCCTGTATCACTTCTATTTTATTATTTTTTATAAAGACCAGTGAGATCNCAGGGTCTGTATGTGTCCACTACACTTCCAACCCCCATCTCTGCCACCAACTCCAGCTTTTTACACCGGTGCTGGAGGTCTGAACTCAGGTCCTCACGCTTGTGAAGCAAGCACTTTATCCACTGAGCCATTCTCCCAGCTCTCGTGCTGTCTTTTTCATATTGAGTAGCATCAAAGGAGCCAGCCAAATACACGTTATCACGTTGGAGAGCTTTTCTCCTACTGTCAGGGAGAAGTGGTCTTCAGAGGTAAGTAACAAGAAGGGAAACTCTCCACAGACCTTGGCCACCTGACCTAGGTGGAGCTGTTCATCATTGTTCCCGGCTCTTGGAGGAGGCAGCCAGAACTTGGATGCACAACCTTGGGATTTTTCTGTTGGATGAGAATGTGGCCAGCTGCTGGATGAAGTCAAGTGATGGCGGAAGGTCTACTTTGGGGCTCCTCTTGAACAGGCCACAGCTTTCCTTCTATTTCTTCAGAGTATGAGAGACTGCTGGAGGCAGTCACTGCTCACTTAACCTCTCCAGCCAACAAAAGTCCACTGTTGTGTGTGGTAACAGCTCCTGTCCTCCTGCGCACTTCCCGAGGGGCTGCTGGTGGTGAAGTCCCTTTTAGATGCTTGGACCAGAAGGGATGCTGTCATACAGGAGCACAGAAGACGGAATTCAGGACTCTACACTCAGAATTCTCTCCCATCAGACTTCTCAAAATGCCAAAGAGAAGAGATTCTGTGCCTAAAAACGTCAAATCTAAATCAGGATTTGATGCCAGGGACTAACGTAAATCTTTATCCCCCTGTGACAGCTCAACACCTAAAAAATTTACTTCATCATCTCCTTTCCTAGTTAATGTCAAATTGAAAATTAATGCTTTGATGACATTGCTGGTTGGAAATTGTNTGTCTTTTCCCTAGGGGTTTCTCTCCCCTCTCCCCTCGTGTTTTGCATGATAGAGGACATGAAAATACAAAAAGAAAAACTAAAAAAGGGCCATTTCTTTTCCTCTCTCCAACCTTTTAAGATGAAGATAAAGGGTCACAGTGAGTTCAGAAATATTTATTTTATGGATATTGCATTTAAAATCTTAAGTTGAGGTAAATGTCATAGAAGCTACTGAGGCACATGACCATAGTCAGTTTGAGGCAGCTTGAAATGAAGGTGCTCTCTGCGGTAGTACACTGGCTGTGACATTTTTAAATATTCATTTTCTTTTCAAATGTGGGAAGCATCTGAGGTAGGGATTGTGACTGTTTCACAGGGAAATGTGTGTGTATCTTTCTGGGGTAGAAATTATGGTGTGTATGTACATATTTATATGTGTTCACACATATGTGTACTTGTATGTGCACATCTGTGTGGAATCCAGAGGTAAACAACAGGTACCTTCCTCCACCCCTCTCCATATTTATCTATAGGTGGGGTCTCACTATGTAGCCCTTTGTAGGCCAGGTCAGTCAGCCTTGAACTCACAGAGATCTGCCTGCCTCTGCCTCCTGAGTGCTGGAGTTAAAGGCGTGCGCCACCACATCCGGCCTCTGACTTACTTTGAGACAGAGTCTCACTGAACTTGGAGCTCACAGATTGCCCACACTGGCTGGCCAGCAAGCTCCAGGATCATCCTGCCTCTGCCTCCCCTGCGCTAGGTTACAGACACGTGCCACCATGCCCTATTTTGTGTCGAGCTCAGGTCCTCATGTTTGTGCAGCAAGCCCTTTGCCAATTGCCTATCGCTGAAGCCCCTACAATGACTGTTTTTAAAGGTGTCTTCCATCTGCAATTCTAAGAAATTGACCTTGTTATAACAAGGATATTGTCTTGCTGAGAGGGTTGGCGCAGGCAAACAGAAGACTGGCTATACGATACACAGACTCCTGTTACTTCCCCCAAATGTTTCTCTCATTACTATGATGCCTCTCACTACTAGAGTCTGCTCTAGGATTCGGTCTTAGTTATTTTTAATTCTATTTTGTTTGGGCAAGAGATATAGCTCATTGGTAGAGCATTTGCCTAACATGCAAAGGGCCTAGGTTAAAAAATCAGCAACACACACACACACACACACACACACACACACACACACCCCTCCAAATCTCTGTTTATGTAACTTTTTATTGCCTCATTGTGTTTAGTGGATGATATTACCAGTGGATGAATTGACAGACCATATGTGATAGGTGTAAAACACTCTGTTGCCTCCCTCATGAGCAGGTGATGCTCTACAAAGGAACATGTCAACACACAGGTCTACAATCTCATACACCAAATTCCCAGATCCAGAAAGCTCTGGAGATACAATTTTTCCATAACTCATTTGGCAGTTAATGTGACCTTACTTGAACTCATTTGGCAGCAAAATCTGACTTGAACTGGTGTGAGGCTATTTATAGTCATTATTTATCTACTTGGCATGAATAATCATACATTTCACAGTAGAGACACTAATATTTGATTATAGGATCCTGACCTGGGCCTTACTTAGTGTAGCGTGTAATGTCTTCTATTACCATTTATTTTCCTAACATTAAAAACAATCTGAATTCCAAAACATATATGGCCCCTCAGGGCTTTGGATAAGAGTTTGTGGCTCTATTGCATATATTTTATCTAAAAAGACAGACAGACAGAGACACACACACAATCTCTTTCTCTCTCACACACACACTTACACACATTCATACCCACACACAATGCACACAGACATTCACACAGACACACACACACACATACACACACNCACACACAATGCACACAGACATTCACACAGACACACACACACACATACACACACACACACACACACACACATATATGTAACGAAAACAAATCTTTTTTTGAAAGGGCAGGTACCTGGCGGTGGTGGCACACACCTTTAATCCCAATACTCAGGAGGCAGAGACAGGTGGATCTCTATGAGTTCGAGGCCAGCCTGGTCTACAGAGCAAGTTCTAGAACAGCCCAGGAATACACACAGAGAAACCTTGTCTGGAAAAACCAAAAACCAAAAATAAACAAACAAACAAAAGGACGGGTATGTATGGAGATAGATATGTTAATTAGCTTGAGTAAATCATTAGTATGTTATATATATATATATATATATATATATACATACATATACTTTACCTTACATTGTACCAGTGAATATGTAAAACTATTGTGTCAGTTAAAAATAAAAAGTTAAATATAGTACGCATACAGGAAATGAAGTAAGAACGACAGAAGAGAGTACCTGCCTGATATTTAAGATCCCTGATCTAGGGGTTGGAAAGTCACTCAGCACTGGCTGCTCCTGTTAAGGACCCAGGTTCAATCCCCAGCACCCACATGGTGGCCACAACCATCTGTAACTCCAGTTCCAGCGGATCTGACACCCTCTTGTGACCTCCAATCTCATGTACACGGTGCAGTTACATGCATGCAGGCAAAATGCTCATACATATAAAGACAAATAAATAAAAGACTGTCTATAAAGCTAGCATATAGCTAGAAAAATAAATGAATAAATACTATAAATTGATCTGTGATACAGCCAAATGGCAATATAACAATGCACTGATGGANACAAAAAAATCCAGCTTTGGAGTCGATTTCACACATTTCAGACTTTGCTCTATGGTTGCAATCTAAACTGGGTGTGTTACACCTGCTTCCTCGGTGCCATAATGAAATTCGCCACTTTTCTTCCCTAGATAAACGTGGTTCTCCTCTTACACATCTGGTCCCCTGTGGCTGCAGCCTGCATGGCCCTGCAGAGCGTGTCATTTTCAGGGGCTGAACCTGCTACGCTGCACCAGGCACTGCAAATGGTGAACATATCCTTCCAAATCCATCCCATAGGCAAATCAGAGAAATAAAGATTTTAATGCGGGCTAGACATATACGTGTTGTGATCTGGGGAAAGGCCACCATTAAATGAAAGAGGAATGAAACTATCTCTCGTAGTGAGATGAACTGAGTCAAACACCTGGTGCCCGGAATGTGGAAAGAGAACTAGGAGCTTTCCTATAGGAAATAAGTGTTCTTCTCGGGGTGGCGAGGAGGCTGTAAAATCCCTCCCCTCTCCAAGGCTTCCATTAACTCAGAAATAATGGATGAGAGCAGAGGGAAGAGCCTCTTGTAAAGAGACAGCCAGGTCAACAAGACGTGGCAGCGATCTGCAGAGGCCTCTGAGGTCTACAGAGAAGACTGTTTCTGTGGGGAACAAGGTAGAGTGACAGCGGGTACATTCTAGAAAATGGAGAGCCAACAAGCTCTGTCCAGGAAAGAAAGGAAGATGGGGTTTAAAGGCAGGAAGCTCCCCAAATTTCAGGGAGCCAGCTCTTTGCTCTGGCCTCAGGCTTACTAAGAGCCTTGTCATTAAAATTCTCTTCCCTGGGTGTGGAAAGAATGCAGAGAATAGGCTTTGTGGCTTCAACACCATAAATTATTGAAGTGATCTTCTGATTTCCTATGTCAGTCTCAGAAAGTGATGTGGAGAAATGTGTTTGTACCCAAAAGTTCTAATCATTTAAGGCAGAGATTTCTTAAATGTCACACGGCCATGCTCAGGCATCCCCTGCACTCGCCTGCCTGCCCAATCTGAAGTGCTACACTCAGTGTCTTGCTAACAAGAATTCTGGAAACATGATACTGTTGGAGCAACCGTGAGATCTAGCTAGCCACCTCTGAATATGAACCCCAAATGATCAAGTCAGCTTACCACAGCGATAACCTGCATACCCATGTTGATAATGGCTCTGTTCCAAAGACAAGCTGTGGAATCAGTCTAGGAGTCAACAGATGAAGGAAATGTGAGATGCACATACGCACACATGTACATCTATGCACACACACATATAGATGCATTCCCAATGAAGTTTTATGCAGCCATGAAGAACAAAACTACATTATTTTGCAGGAAAATGGACAGAACCAGGCAAAATTCAGCCAGTAAGCACCGCATGCTTTCAGTCATGTGAAATTTATATAAAAGACATTAAAATTAAAAGTTGGGCTAGTAAAGCTATAAGGATTGAAAAGGGGAAGAAGAGGTGTGGGAGAGGGTGATGGGGGGTGAATCCCACNCATATGCTTGTATGAAAATGTCAGAATACAACTCTTTACCCACTAATATATGCTAATGAAAGAGACACTTACTTTGTTTAAAATGAATGTGGATTGCTAAGAACATACGGAGGAAAGAATACCACCTGAGTCTTAACTTTGTCAGAAGGCATCTTGACATATAAGTTCCCTTGAGCAGCCCAGGACTCCATGGACGCTCTCTCTCTCCCTTTAATGATATAATGATTAGGAGGAGTCTGTTTCAAGACAGAAGGGACATGCAAATGCAGAGAGGACTGTGATGGCTGTATGTTATTATGATATATGATATATAAAGAATGGATGAAATTTATTTTTAATGGCTGTATTGCTATGTCTTATGGTAAAGGCACATGAAGATAAAAGTTAAAGCAGAAGTTTGTACATCTCCCACACATGATCTGTTTGACTATGCCTTGAACAAACTTTCTGAAATCATGAGCNTTATGATTTGGCTCATGACCTTCAGGTAAATGCCTGATCCTTGGCTTTATGCACTCCGAACCCTGCTCATAAGGGTGCATTTCTCTGAGGATCTTTGAAATTAAAATANAAAAATAAAAAAACCCAAGTTAATTAAGAGCTCATGTATATGAAATGATGTAACTACTAGTTTTTTATTTTGCACAGTGAGATCACTGAAGAGACTCAACTATGTTTTGAAGATTAAGGAAGAAGTTATAGTCACCTGTCATGCTGTTGATGGCTAATCTTTCGACAACACTACTTTAATCCTGATATTGCTGGTCNTAAGTCGCTATGGTCAGGAAGAGTCCAGAGACTCCCCAGGTTTCCAGGTACACCTTNNGTTTCTGCACNGACAGGAACTATCTGCAAGCAGCTGTTTCCTATCAGAATACTCGTCTTGATACCCACAATGCTTTGCTTTTGTTCACATAGTTTCNGTCCCCTCCTGACTTCCCAGGGAATGGNCCTACATGTCACTCTNCTACCACCAAGTTTATGTTACTGTACTATCCACTTTGTCCTNTGCTACCGAGCACTTGGAAAGTGGCTATCNCCAATTAAGATGAGTTCAAAGTGTCACACACACACCAGATTCCTCAGGATTAGCACACATANGCACACACACATNTANATGTATGGAATANCTCACACACGTATATGTATGGACNATNTCATTNATAATGCTTTTATANATCATTTACATGTCAAGACACTAATTTCACCTGTTTATTTTTTCTCTTTAAGAAAAGCTACTAGTAAATGTGAAATTAAACACAGCTTGTATTGTGTTTCTATTGGANGGAGTTGGTTTAGTCTTTCCTTCTAGCCCATATGTCTGGTACATAACCACACCTGCCTCATTATCACATTTTCTGGGGAGGAATGCCTAATCTCCCCAAAGTGTGAATGCCTTGGGGACAGACTCAGAGAGGCAGGGTGAGTACATGGTACCCTCAATTAGAAGTCACTGGACATATGAGTCACAGCAGAGTGGTCACAGGAGGCAGCCCACGTGTTGACTGAGAATATCTGTTGTGGAGACAGCACATACAGGTATCTCACCACACTGAAGACTTGAGGAAAGCTGAGCATCTGTGTCCTTCGGGGAGCAAGCTGTACTGTCACCTGGTGGGGAGAAAGCTATGTTGCCAGCTCCGTCCTGTGCTTGCAGGATGCTTTTGTAAAGATTTATCATTTTACATGTTACANCTTCACTTTGTATAATTTTTTTCTTTAGATCTTCAGAGCTTTGTGGCTCTGGTGACACTGATTTAAAAAAAAAAAAAAACTAACAAAATTCCAGGAAGGGTGACATGCCGGTGCTGGCTAGCATTGTGTACCAGGCTGTGTTTGTTCCTCTTCAGCCAGGAGAGATCTCTGAGACTAGAGATGCTTCAGCATTGACAACAGAAAAGAAAGCAATTGATGTGACATTCTGAGAAAAGCAAATGGGATTACTTAGAGCATAGAAAGCCTTGGGAGAGGCCATCAAGATGGCTGAGGGTTAAAGGTGCCTGCCACCAAGCCTGACAGCCTTGAGTTCGATCCCTGGGACCCACAATGACAGAACTGACATCTAAAAGTTGTCCTGTGACCTCCACATGGCATGATGCAGCATGCACCCTCCTCAGTACATAGGTGCAATAATAATAATAATAATAATAATAATAATAATAATAATAACAATCTTTTAAAAGAGAAAAAAAAGAAATGATTCCTTGGAAAACATCTAAAGTTTCTTTGACACATTTGTGAAGATGTAATTAATATATATTAAGAAAGCTAACAAAGGGTCGGTGTTGATTTTCACATACTTCACCGCAAAGCTCTGTAAAGAGAATAGCGCTGGGCCACAAGTTTCAGATGCCACTGGGACCAACCAGGAGTCAAAACTCTACAATNAATTTGAGTTTGCTGTAAGGGAAGTGTCTGCTGAGAGGAAGACTGAACACATGGCGGACCAGCACTTTGACACTCAAGGTACTCCAGTCCTACTCTCGGGGGTCCTGCATTGATTGCGGGAGAACCCCGAACGGGCTGGGGAATCACCGACCAGACATCCTGAGATTCTTCACATGCCAAAGTCTAGAATCTTTCTAAGTGACTCAGTTTTTCTTGGGGATGTCTATGGGGGAAGCATTATCTCAGGATTGATCCCAGAATCATTTAAGTGCAATCACGAGTCACAGAAGAACATTTTCCTAAAAACGTTACCTATAATGGCTTTAAAAACTCCCCGCGCTGCAGAAAATGCAAGTGCTGCATCTATTAATGTTGACTATTTTTAAATGGATTTTTAACAAGGGTCTCAAAATTGCAGCTAAGTTCCTGTAGTTAAAATGACAGATATATGAAGTCAGTAAAGTTCCTGT
>LZPO01017458.1:69048-79843 GCA_001675575.1 Neotoma lepida
ACCCGGCACCCCCTCCTACCCGCGATTGAGCGGCTCCAAAGATTCCGGGCGGACTGCGGAGCCAGCGCCTCCCCGGCACCCACCGGCTGCAGCGAGCGCGCCCTTTCCTGCTCCGGCTTCTAGAGTCGGGTCTGCTGCGCCCCCTGCGGCGTCCGCCGCCTCCTGCGTCCCCGCCCCCTCCAGGGGTCCCCGCTCGCGCCAGCACCCAGCTCTCCTGCCTCCAGCGCACCGCTCCCGTCCTAGCTCCACTCCTTCCCTTCGGCGCCCCGCAGCTCCCGCGCCTCTCTACCTCCGGTGCCGAGTTCCCTGTAGCGAGAAGGGAACCTTGCTGGCGTTCTCGAGACGCCGCCGGAGTGCCTTCCTTGGATAGCCTATCTGCTGCGGTTGGAGGAATTTAGCCGTGAGACTGGTTCTGCCATCAGGCAGCCTGGCCCTTCCCTGATAGCGAGGGGACCCGGCCAGCCTGACAGCTTGGGGGAATAGGAAGTGGGTGTTAGTGGTTAGAGGAAACTTTCCAGCCAGGCGGGTTGCTGGAGCAGAGCGCGCATCTGTCAGAAAGGCTCTCTGGGCGCTGTTCTCGCGCAGAGCTGTGCTGTCTGTCACTCAAGTGCAGTCGATGGAGAAAGGAAGTGAGGGTTTGTGGATGTGACAGCCAACGCCAAGGACCAGTTGGATACACACACACACTCCTTAACCCCAGCTAAGGAAAATGANGCCAAGGCGTGTTCCGAGTATAAAGGAGAAGTTTAGGGCAACATTGAGTCGAGTAGATACCACCACCACCACCCCNCGTAGAAAGAACACACTGAATGACGCTTCAGACTTCTTGGCTCTGGTATTAACACCTTAACACCTGCATTTGTGCTCTATCGCCCATAGGGTTTTCTAATCCGAGCTGAGCCAACACAGGGAATCTTTTGGTTGACGTCATGATCTGGAATTTCAGATTTCTTGGTAGAATAGCTGTTTTCTCCTTTGCCCAACTTCCCAGATTCTCAAAACTGCGGGATTAGCTTTGGAAAGACGAGGGAAGAAAATATATAAACACTCAAGGCGATTAAATCTGAAAGTATTTAAAGTTNTATCGCATTTCCCCCTTCACATTGACAAGTGGATCTGAAACTAAANTGGTTAGCTTTTTTTTGAGGTGAACTGGATGATGGATGGTGAGGATGGACCTCAGGGATGGGGTGGGCTTCTCTGATTGGCCCCTGGGAATACCCCCACCTCAGGCCTTAAAAAGGTGATCTGTGATTGAGTTCTTGAGAAGCAAACAGTTTCCAATCGTCTCAGAAGGGTGCATGGTGTGTTATATAATGTTATGTAATGCTCACGAGTCTTTCGTGCATTGGAATCAAAAGAACAGCACCTGGGAGGATCATCACCCTGTGGCCAGGCTGGTGTTCTCACCCGGCAGCCACAATTGTCTAGAGCAAAGAGTGACGCTTGCGCTGTTTATAAAGGCAAACACATGGATGTGCTTTGGGCTCAAGCTTGCCCACTGAGAGTGTTACAACTGGGGAGAGATTTGTTTATTCACCCCTGCCCTGGACTTATCAAGCGTCAGTTCTGCCAACTTGGGGAGTTTTGAGAATCTGGGAACAGGAGCTACACAGAGGGTGGAAGGAGCTGGCAACCATAGTCACCCCAGCCTTTTCAAGTCAGGGTCTTCCCTTCCTCAGGCTTTTAAGGGAAGGGCGAGTCAAGGGGCAATCGGAAAGCACACAGTGTTTTGAAATGAGTTGACATTAAGGCTGACCAGTAAGAGGTCTCTGAGGGCTGGGGTGTAGGGAATGTGGAAAGAGGCTTTCTGTTCAGTAGTGTTATTGGGGTGCAGTGCGTCAACCTTGTGCNCCCAGGGCATAGTATTTCTGGGAGTGATAAGGCGAGGATTGAGTTGTAGAGGTTTGAGTCAGGAGCTGGGGCCAATAACCTTGTGTTATTTATATGCATAAACACATCAGGCAGCAGGACCACGATTCTGGCACATTCCCCTTGATCATTTGGTATTACATCAAGTTTCTCTGTATTTCTGTGCAAGAAATACATTCAAGTGTAAATGTTCAAACCAAGAGGCTTTTCTAGCAGGGCCTTCAATAGAGGGCTGCAAGCAGAGAGGAATCCCAAATATTCTTGGGGACTTTCCTCAGCTGTCCTGGCAGGTGAGTTTGGAATAGTGTGGCTTCAGCTAGCAGGTAGGCAAGGTTTTTACTTTTTTCTTTAATTTTTTCTTTTTCTTTTTTTCTTTTTTTTTTCTGCTAACACTTTTGTCCTTAGATAAGGATATGAGATTAAGAAGAAAAAGGTCAACGTAGCAACTGAATTAGTTTGTTTTCTGTTGCTATTACAAGGATACCTGAAACTGGGTAATCTATGAAGGGGTTTATTTTGGCTCAGAATTCCCAAGGCTGGGAGGTTCAAGTCCAGGCAGCTGTGTCTGGTGAGGGACTCATGTGCAGAGTGGGTAATCTTCATTTGTAACACCCTGCTCTCCAGACACACAGCCCACTGTCAAGGCAACCGTGCCCATCTTGTTGTACCCGACAACTGCTTAATGCTTCCACCCCCTCAAACCAACCGTGCTCAAACAGCATCGGCTTGTGCCCATATCAGAGGTTTCCAGTCAAAATGTTTTCTACTTGCCTCTCAAAGTGGATCAGTCTGTAGGAACCCACAGGGTTAGCAGTGCTTCAGAAAACAGTAGAGAGTTCTAGTGCTAATCAGGGCACTTGAGAGACCATGAGCCCCTTCCTCAGAGTCGCCACCCCGAGGCCTCCTTTCCCGTCTTGCTCCCTGCACCCCACAGGAGTGTGTGCTCTATGTCACTAATTCTCCTCATTCCATTTAATCTCACACTGCAGGGCTGAGCATGTAGCTCAGCTGTGCAGCATTTACCTAGCAGGCAAAGGCCCTGGTTTTGACAGAAAGGGACATATGCATTGCCTAGTCTAATATATCAGTTAATATTTCCCAAGGGCTGACATCACCAAGAAGCTTTTTAGTTCAGAACCTTAAGCCCCCCTCAGCCCAGCTCCTCCCAGCAATGTTCTTTTCACCGGCGATATCTCACAGTGGTAGAACTCTCTATGCTCCCATCATGTGAAGCTCTTCGTTGTTTCCCTGTTTTTGAATCTAGTCTCTTTCTGTAGCTGGGGTATGTTCTCATCTTGTTTCTCCCTCTTCCTACTGCCTTCTCTGCCTGTTGCTTCTGGAAATGGTCTCTGACTGACCTACAGTAGCTGTTTCAGGTGGCTGTGCCTTGATTGCCTTTTGATGTGTCTTAAATCATTTTGATCTCTGTGTGATTTTTCCCCTTTTCTAGGTCATATGCTTATGAAGAGTCGGCAATATCTTACNATTTTTACAGCTTCCATGTTCATTAATAATTACTTGACATTAATTAATATTTAACTTGGATTCATAAATGTCATATTTAATTAAAATATTCTTTTGCACGAATGAGAAGTGGTTGAATATTTCAGAACTTGGAATCTTCACTCATGTTATAACTCACATAATAATTAATATTCCCATATTTCCATATAAAGCACCTCAAAGTGCCGCTTTTATAAATAGAGTGTCATTGTGTAGCCCATTCTGTCCTGAGGTCCAGGCTAGCCTCAAGCCCACAACAGTCTTCCTGTCTTAGGCTCCTAGGTGCTGAGTGACATGTGGTGAACTGCCACACTCAGCTAAGCATTTTGAAACACTGGAAACGTCATGATGCTACCTGTCACCCACCCACCACCACCATTTCCACCCTGGGAAGATTGCTGATGCCTTGAATCTCATTTCAAGTTCTAGATCAAGTCAAATATCTATAGAACAGTGATTAATAGTCAATCCATCCCACTCGTGGTTATAAGTCATGAACCTGACAAGGCTATTTCCACCCTTGAAGATGAAAGGTGAGAAGTCGGACGACTGCTGGGAGACAGGCCAGTGAAACCCTAGGAAATGTATCAAAATCTGTTAGCAAAATTTGCCTGGAGGCTGATAATAACCTCAAGCTACTTGTAATCAAGCTATCACTAATCAAAAGATCTCCTAATCAGAGCTTAAGTGGCTCTTCCTAAGGATAGAGACACAGTTTTTCACCTAAAGCCATATGGTTGCTCCAGGGATCAGTCAGTGCTGACTAACTGAAGGACAGCCTGGCTCAGGCTGGCACTTGAGGTCACATGCTGGCTTTGTAGCCACAGTTTACACAGGGACAAGCAACCACTATGGTCACAACAAGCACAGGGGAGCGTATACAGTAAGCAGGGCCAAGGCTGGGGCTACTTGGAAAATTCAAAAGCTTCCCCTCTCCCCACCCCCTTCCTCCTTCTCTGCCTCCTCCTCTTCCTGGTGTGTCTGACAAGTGCATTGAACAATGCTGGAGCCAATAATAATATTTTTGAAAACTTGGGTGCATTGGAAAGTGTTCAGAGGGGAGCAGAAGACACAGGCTCCTGTCCTGGCTTCGTCATTTGACCTTCACTACTGACTTCACCTTTCAAATGAACTCACTGTTCGGCCTCATTCCCTCCCCCTTTCCCCCTCTCCCCCTCTCTGCCCCCCTCTCCTCTCATTACATGTGAAATAAATGACGTACTGTATGGGGAAATTTTTTTAAATCTAAGCATCACGTATTCGTAATACATCGAAGGCTGTCTTATCNTTGTGATCTTTCAGACCACAGAGGGTGCCAAGACATGCAGAAGAGTCCCTGCCCTTAGATAATTATCTTAGTCATTGTGACCCCCTTCATTGTCACATTCAATATTAATATGACTCAGAGGCTTGGTAACAGAGAACTATTTTTAATTCTCTTATCACAAACAAATCATTTAAAAGATTATTTTTCCTAAAAAATAAATATGCATGTTTTTTTCTTTTTCATATCCTTACTTGGTATATGTACTTTATCTTTTGTTCTTTTTCCTTTTTCTGTGAGTCTCTATACCCAGTAAGCAAATGCTGTACCATATGCCAGCCAATACCCCACTTTTTATTTTTGAAAANTTTAATTATGTGTATGAGTGTTTTACCTGCATGTATGTCTGTGCATCATGTGTGTGCCTNATGTCCAAGCAGACCAGAAGAAGACATCAGATCCTCTGGAACTGGAGTCACGGATGAGGGTGAGATGCCATGTGGTGCTGGAATTGAACCTAGGTCCTCTGGAAGTATTCTTCCNTGCTAAGTCATCTCCTCAGCCCCCATTTAAAATATGTTTTAAATTGCTGTATGTAGGTGTGAGTGCACACGGTGAGGAGCGTGGAGGGGGGGTGTCAGAGGGCAGGCTGCCGTGTGGCTTCTCTACATCCACCTTTTACGTGGGTTTCCAGGCTTTCGGGGCAAGCTCCTCTGCCCAAGCTGTCACCGGCAAATCACTCCAGCTTTTTAAAGAAAGATTTGCTCAAGTGCTTCTCCCATCCAAATTTCTCTTAGTGTATTTCAGTAGTGAACTATTAGCAACAAGAGAGGAGCTGTTCTCTGTTTAGTGCCCTGACTAGCAACTGGAAGGGGAGGAGGGTGATGCAAGGCAGCGAGGCACAAACCGGAGAGCAACCCTCAAGGTTTCTGTTGTTACTCAGCTGTGGAAGGGATGAAGATTGGCTGATCAACTGAAATCCCACCTTCATGTGCACATCACCATTACAAGCGACAAGTTTTGGCTGACAGCTTTCCTTCGATTTGCCCAAGTCCAGGTTTGTGACAACAAGCTGAGCGAATTACTAAAAATCTAGGTTTTCTTTTTAGCAGTCTTAATGTGTTCCAGAAAAACAATGACATTGTAGGCGCTGATGAGTTCATAGCAACAAGAATTCCAAAGCCCTTGGTTGTAAGNACCCAAAGGATAGGAATGTTGTCTTCTAAACATTTGACCTCCCATTTGTCCTGGCCATGTAGAAAGTGCTTACTAAAGTTCTGTGGACTAATGGGAACCGTTTAAAAGGTTATGTCTGGAAGATTCTCTGTAATAAAAGAGCACATTGTGTTTTCCCTTCAGCCATGGAAAGGAGTCATCAGGGCCACCCAACTGAATGAACTTGCCAAGAGGAATAGGCAGAAAGGATTGTTTTTCTGCTCCACGGCTGGATAGCAAAGCCAACTGTTTGTGTTTCTTTCTCCTTACTACTTTGAGAATGCCAAACAGACATCTTCTTTCATCTTTGTATTGTATAGATATTTTTGTGCCTAACATACTCATTATCTACAGACTGTAAAAATGTCTGTGCAGACTTAGTAAGTAGAGGCCTGCCATGGCCTTTGTCACAGCAGGACAGAGTCAGNCTGAAGACTACTTTGTTTTTGATATCCACTGTGGTCAGGCTTCTTGCTTTGAAAATAAATATCAAACCTTTGACATGACATTTATTTTCCATAATGTCTCAGCTGTGCCTCTCCTTGAATAAAACCTATTGGAGACCTTTATCTGATGAGGAGATTTTGTTTCTCCACCAGAGATTATCCTGTAATTAAATGTTAAGGGGGCAATGACCTTCTTTTCAGACTCCTGCTAAATTTAAATTATCTTTCATACCAGTAGAGAAATGCCTTCCCTCCANCCCCGCCCTGCTCTCTCTACCTCCTTGAACATGGAGAAACTGAAGCAAGAGGAGAAACATGCGTACGCTTTCAAGGAGTGAGAGGAGCTNTTTGGGCTTCCTAATTCCATGAGTTAATCTTTAACTGTCCAATCTCCCATCCGTGCTAGACACTGGCCACCCATCACTACTTGTGAGCAGAATTTAATTGCAAGATGTTTGGGAACTTGAAGAAAGTCTTCAAGTAAGATTTTAAGTGGCCAACTGTGAACAAATGACATGGCTCCGTCATGCAACATTTGCTTGTGTTTTTCAATTGGTTTAAGTAAATGGAATAGCCATGACATTCATCCACACAAATGAAAATCTCATCGTTGACACACGCTAGTGTGGATTTCCAGAAGTTCCACATGAATACTAACCCTGAAGACAGAAGACACCAGAGAAAAGCTAAGCAATTAAGTCATTTGGAGCTTTAATATGTAACTGGAAAAAGAGAAATTCTTACTGAGAATAAGGCTCCAAAGTTGTGGTGCCCCTGGTGGGTGCCAGTCAAGGGCTAAACTGGAGCCCTAGGGGACGTTTGGATGCAAGCTCTACTTGTTTTGTTATTTGTGTACCCTGAGTAGTGTCTTTCCAGACTAGGGAGTCAGGTGACCTGTGCATTGAGCTCTAAGGCTCCAAATCCCTGGAGACCTGAAAGTGCTCACAGTGCCATTGATCCTGCTGTCCCAGATGGCTACATCAATGAGGACTGCCATAGTCCTTTTTTTTAAATTCTGAAATCTGTAAAGGGATGGCTGTCATCTGACTTGTGACCCATTGCCTGACTTCCCTCTTAACTGAGGCCCATCAACTCCTTTGCAGCAGGATTTAAAAAACATTTTTTTTTTTTTTTGTTCTTGGTTGCCAAATGTAACTTACGCTGGCCTGGAACTCATCATCTTCCTGCCTGAGCCTCTTTAGTCAGAATTACAGATGTGCACCTCCATGTCTGGCTTACAACAAGGCTTGGGGCGCTTCTTTCACCACTTCTGCTCAACGGGTTAAAACAGGTCCACGAATCTTCACTCCTATGCATTGTTTTCAGCCGGGCTCTTCCAGGAGACAACTGAGAACGAAATTTACTTATTGGGCAACTTAAAAACCCACAATTAACTATGCCAAAAGAGGAAAATCAGTATTTTAGAACAGATAGATTTTGAAAACATCGGGGACCTACGCATTTGTTTCTCAGATGGTTTTTACTGCACGATTTAAAATGATGGCATTTTAGCAAGATTACACTAATTTTAGTAATTAGTTTTGACATTTACCTCATATATATGTTGTCTGTGTGAGGTGTCTCTCTCTCTNTCTCTCTCCCTCTCTTTCTCTCTCTCTNTGTGTATATATACCTTGATGAGTAAGAACGCTACAGAGTCAGACTGTGTGGGTTAAAATCCAGGTTCTGCCAGTTCGGTTAGATGACTCAGGATAAGTGATGTGAATACTCCAGTCCTTAGCTTTGTCATCTGTTAAATGGGAACAAGAATGCCCACCTCTAAGATGTTTGGGATAGTCACTGTGATAGCGCGCAGGAGGCATGTGGTGTAGTTCTCAGCTCATCACAAGCCCTTCGTGAACATTAGCTCTTCCATGGATTGTTTCCAATAACCACCCCACAACAGGGGCAGCAGTAGGATTGTGTCATAAAATACAAAAAACAGGTGGCCAAAGAGCTGACCTCTAATCANTGGCGAGGAAGAGAGGCCTCTTCTAAAGTGGGAGCATGCAGTGCTGAGTCTTATTTGGTAAGCACTTTTTTATTTCAGAGGCAAATTTATTCCTTTGTGGCCTTTTCATCTGATTATTGTTCCGTTTGGGGAATTTGAATTTCCCAAACTAATTTTGCATCATGAAAAGGTCATTCCAGAGAGGTCTCCCTGTGGTACAACCATTCCAAACAANTAGAAAACAATAATGGCAAAGCTCAGCCCANTCAACTCTTAATGGNGGAATTTATTTTCCCAGCCATACTTAGTCAAGCTGCTCTCTGGAAGGTACAAATTTACAAGGTCCCAAGGGGGCTGGAAGGCTCCCTTGTGACCAGCTTTATGTCAAGGCAACAGCACATTTTGTGGAGCTGAGGCTGTGACACCTTCATCCATGAAGACGGGATGCAAGGAGTGGCTTTCCAACCAGAAGGGAAGATTTTCCAAGTCCGTGTGGTTAGCCTCGGGGAGAATCTTCACAGACCAACTTAGTACTACGAATTTAACTTTAGAGTTTTAGTGTCTTCTTGGTTTAGATTTTGTTCTTTCATAATAGATTAAAAGAAAACTGGGATGAAGGGTGTGGATAACGCAAGGAGTGGAGAAACCATCCGGGAATTTCCTATCAGAAGAGAGCACGGGGAAGTCACTGTTGACAATTACTAAAAACAAGATTCTTGTGTATCCAGTGTCGATGATAAATTCCTGTTATCAGGGCTGCCGAGTGATGTTTCCTATGACATCCATCANTGAGAATTCGGACAGGATATTTTGGAAACATCTTCTCCCTAGAAAACAGAAGGATTAAAATTTTAGAGTTATTTTCCATACTGCTTCAATTATGCAAAAAGTGAATTTAAATAGCCTGTCATTCCCTAGTGTCCTGGGCTAATGGAGGATGACTCAGTCTGCTAGAAGCTCACACTCAAGGTGTGGGCAGCTGGCTCCTCCTGAGGGCTGTGAGGGAAAGATCTATTNGAGACCCCTCTTCTTGGNTTGTGGAAGGCCACCTTCTTCTGTTTCTGTCCCTGTGCCCCAGCATTTCTTTCTCACTTGTCATATTGGATCAGGGTCAACTCTAATGATCTCATGGTTATTCACCAGTCTCTGTGAAGACTAATTCCAAATAAGATCACCTTGTAAAGCACCAAGGATTTCGAGTCCGACATACCTCTTGGGGGGCATATTTCAAGCTATCGAATAAGAAACTTTATGCACAGCNTTAGTCACTTGTATAAAGTGCATGCCNTATTTATTGACCTCTGGGACAAATGGCAAACCTAAGGAGGATTCCTGTTTCATATTTGAGACAGCCCCCCAAATGTGGAATTCAGACCATGGTGATATATGTTGCATGAATACAATACGGGGATTATTTCAGGTGAAGTGCCTACGTGTGCTGGGGAATCAGCCTGGATCTCCGAAGTGGGGGAGTGAGGGGCATATCTCCCTTATGTGTGTGCTTAAGCTGGGGTTGAATAACGTGTTTTATAGCTTTTATTGAAAGACATGAACCTCGACAACTTTCTTGTACACAGGCTCAAACAATTCAGCTTCCTGCTAGTGATTTCCATTCAAGAAGAAAAGTTAGCCAATCTAGCTGCTGTGTCATGTGGGTNCCTTTTTACAAACTGCTTTGATATTGTGGACACAAACTCAGAATCTTTTCCCATGGATGCAACATNGCTGTTATTTTTTCCAAGAAAGAATTAGTGTAACAGACAGCAAAGAACCATGTAGGGAAAAAAAATACAACAACCCTTTGGAACCAAAGAACAAAGCCGGCCTTTGAGGTCAGGTGAAGCCAGGTAGTCACACAGAGCCCAGTGAAACCAGATTTTATGACCTTGAAGTTAAGATTTTGATCCACAGAGTGCTTCAGATCCTAAAATATCAGTTAGGAAATAACTCCTTTCAGCATCTTGATTTAGATTTAGATTTATTATAGGAGCAGCTCCATAGTGTTTGCCTAGCATGCACAAAGGGTTTAATCTCAGCAGCACACACACACATACACACACACAATTACAGGGAATCTGCAGTTCCGTGGATATCTTAATATTATGTGCTCTTAAACTGTGTACCAACTCTCCATCGTATAACGATAACCAAAGCAAACAATATTGTAAAATATTGGTGTGTATATGGGATATGTATATGGTGTACTGAGTACATGGGTGCTGTGTGTGTGAATGCAAGCATGCATGTAAGGGGGTCAGAGGTCAACCTTGCGTGTCAGTCCTCTAGCTCTGTCTGCTTAAGACAGGCTCTCTCCATTGTTTGCCGCTAATCCACCAGATTCCAGGCTCACCATCTCTCATCTCACCACAGAAACATTAGGGTTACAGACAGGAGAGCTATCTCCCCCAGCTTTACACGGGTGCTCGGAATTCAAACTCAGGTCCTTGTCCTCGAACAGACAGTGCTCTATCCCCTGAGACAGCCTTGTGCTCACACAGTGCTCTACTCAATGAGACATCCTTGTGCTCACACAGTGCTCTACCC
>LZPO01017458.1:90659-104101 GCA_001675575.1 Neotoma lepida
TGTGTGTGTGTGTGTGTGTGTGTGTGTGTGTGTGTGTGTGTGTGTGTGGTATATGCACCTGCATGTTCATGTGTATGTATAGGTACACATAGGGGCCAGAAGCCAACCTTTAGTGTGTCCTTCAGTTGCTATCCACTTTATTTTTTTGAGACTGGATCTCTCATGGAGCCTGGAGCTCAGTGATTGGCTGGACCATTCGGCCCATGAGTTCCAGGGATCTATTCATCTCTGTCCGAGAAGCTCTGGGGTAACAGACAGACACACACCAGCCTTTTTTTTAGATGCTGGAGATCTGAACTCAGGTCCTCATGCTTATATGGCAAGATTTGACTGATGAATCCCTCTCCACAGTCTAGAGATTCAATTATTTCACCAGAGAATGTAAATAATATTTCTTGCTTCTTGGGACTATCCTGTAAAATAAATAGCTAATGTATGCAGGAACTTTGCATAGTGCATGGAATTTGGTGTGTGCTTAATTAAAATAGTCTTTGCTGTTTTTTATCTTGGATATTTTATGCTAAAAGTACGGCGTCTCTAAGTGACATTGTGCCACCAGTGATTACATCAGACATCGTATATCACAAAGCTATAATGCTCCCTGTATTCATCTCAGCAAAAGGCAAGACATTTACCATTGACATGATGACCAACAAAATGTTTGTGAGACTCTTACCAGGTAGAGCCAAAACATGGTCATCCCTAGTGAAATCTATAACCTGAGGGAAATCACAACTAGGTGTATACACGACAGTATGAGCCTCCTGTTAGAAAAACACTCATGAAGAGCATGACATCATTTGGTTTGAAGGCTAAAGAGATTTGGTCAGCAGAAGTATGCAGTAGCTCTAGGGAGATACTGGGAAGGCAGCCAATAACTTCTGACCTACAGGCAGAGAAGAACCTCTGGGAACTGAAAAGTCTCTTATCACATTTTAATTCAAAAAATAAAACCTTCCATATTAGAGCCAGAGCCTGTCAATGGAGTGAGACATCAGGAGGAATGCTTGAGGTGATAAGCAGTGCATTCGGCAGAGAGCTTTCTGTATGTGGTGCAGTGAGGAGGAGCGATGTCTGTGCAGAGGAGCGATGTCTGTGCGTTCTCGGCCAGCTTTGTCATCAGAACAGATGGGTAGGAGGAACCAACGAAAATGTCTCCTGTTTTGTATAATTTGATAACGCAAAGGTACCTTCACATTCAGGAACTTGTAAGTGAGGAGACTTAGTTGACCAACTGGTCCATCCATCCACTTAACCTACCTACCCATTCATCCACTTCTGTCCATTCATTCGCCCATCCAGCAGATATTAATTGAATACACCTCTTTGCCAAGCTCTCAGCTGGAAGTCAAAGCTGCAGAGATGGAGAGGTTCGGGTCTCACGAAGCTTAGGAGCAGTAGACTCAGTCAGTAAGAAGCCACAGATGTACAGTGAGAGATTCCATCTATGTATGTTTATTCATTTTCAATTTGAGAGTAAGGAACTTTTAGCCTGACTTTGGTTGTTTTGGGGGAAAATAACAACTGATTAGGTGGCTCTTGCCTTTCTCTCTAGCCCACGTTCATCATCTCCAGAGAAAACAGTTTCTGTGGCTCAGAGCCTCTACTGGNGCTAGTTTCCCCACGGGCTGTCTTCACTTCAAGTGCAGAAGGGTTATTTACTGCATGCTTCGTCACCGAGGATCCCGTGGAGAGAGTGCAGGACTCACATTCACTTTCAGCCACTGAGTGGGCTGGACGGCAGCCATCTATGTCTACTTTCCCTTCTGATGTGTAGACAGGGACTGGTCAGAAGTTTCTTTTTAAAAGAAACATTTAGATTAAGTTTTAAAAAACACAAATATAATTCTCAGGTCGGTATCAATGAGCTACTTACTGCTCATTTTTATGTAAATTTTGTGCTTTATGTCAAGTATTCAATCAGGATTTTTTTTTAATTACATGCAAAGTCTAGTACTGTTAAAAACAAACAAAGACAGAAACAAAACCACCCCAGCCCCCAATTAAAGGCAGTGCCTATCTATTTTAGAAGCTAGTAAGACTGAAATTAGTTTTCATACTTGTAAGCTATAGTAACTTTCACCTACTTGGACTTGGAGTGTAATTTTGACNGGAACTGATGAGGGCTGGACTGCTGTTAAGCTGTTTCCCCCTCCTGCTTTGGAGGTGGGGGGTTTGAAACCCCAACGCCATTTGTCAAGTTTCCTCAGCGGTGGTGTACAGGGTGTTCCCTTCCAGGCTTGCTGGACCATCCCATCCATCCCCATCTAGANATTGTCACCCAGGCAGACAAGGAATCAATCAAATCGACACGTATTTATCCAGGGCTTATTACACACTTAGAACAGTTCCAGGGCTCTGTTTGGAAGGGGAGCAGGGAGGCCTAAGGCACGTACATCCCTTCATTATANGAACTGCCACAAATTGTCTCCTTGAAACACTGTCTGCCTTGATCGTTCACTTTGAATAGCCCTGTGATTTTAAGCTATGAGGTTAAATATTATAACTGCTTTTGTACTTTTTGTACTTTTGTACTTTCAAACTGAAATGAATTCTTGCAAGGTGTGNGGAGGAAGGGCCCACAGGTTCCTTGTATTGNTCTGTGTTTTGTCTTTGCGATTGCTGTGATCCAGGGCTGCTTAGAAAGGACTGTACATCCTNTCTGCCCAGGAGTGCACAGAAAAGCCTTCATGGAAATGTTTTCCTCCCTGGTGTCTCCATGGCTGAGACCGTGGACAGCCAGGCCCAGCCAGGCCCTGCTTATCTGTTGTATTTTGCTGCTTCTAAGGANCATGAGGCTGACCAGCAAGTAGACAGATTTGAATGTTCCGTCCATTGTTCTAGTAAAGGGGAAGTACCCGTGTTATATAATAGTCTGATTTCATGAGAAATCCAGACCCTTTTTGTAAAGCCACAGCTAGGAGTTGAAATGGCAATGTTCTCCTGCNCCTCCAGGCTTGAGCATGGGGGAGTATTGTCCTGGCGAGAACTCCTTTGAAGTATCAGTCATACAGTATGATCTTTGAGCATTGTAGGTGCATGAATGGTTCTAGGAGTTTTAGTAATCTTTGGCAGTTGTATAGTCATCCCCACAACCTAGGTTTTAGAAGATTTCGATTCTATCCCTTCCTGCCCCCCACTCCCCTACATTTGCCTGCCTCTGTCTGTTCATAGTCAGACTTCCTCCAACTCTCTGGCCCGGGCAGCCATTGTTTTGCTTTTAGTCTAGAAATGTTGTAAGAATGGAATGCTAAAGTGGACTGTGTTTTGTGCCTGGCTTCTTTCACTTAGCAAACTGCTTTCAAGGTTCATTCATGCCTGCCCTCATGTTCATTTGTCACTCCTTGCCGCTGTGCTGTCTCGTCATCTGGAGAGGCCCTGCTGTTGATTCAACCATCAGCTGGGTGTGTTGAGATAATTCTGGTTTTTGCTGTAATATCTACTGTCACAGATGACTGTAACACATTGCACTAATGTTTAAGTGAGAATTTATCCACTATTGACTTCCTGTGGTTTGCCTCATTTTTGAAAGATTCAGACATTAGGGTTGTGCAATATAAAGTATATGAGAGGGAAGGATGTTATCATCTAGTTAAGGCTGGCTGCAGTTAAAACACAGGTATACTTGATTTCTTTATTTATTTTGGAAACAATGTCTTGCTGGCCTGCAACTTTCTTTGTAGACTGGGCTGACCTGGAATTTATAGAGAGCTGCCTGCCTCTGTCTCTCAAGTGCTGGTGTTAAAGGAATGCACCACCATGCCTGGCAGGTGTATTTGAAATATTGCTAGGATCACCTTCAGGATGTGTGCTTGAAGTATGTATGTATGAAGCATAAATGAATGAAGTAGGTGCATCCCTGCAACATCTCCTCATATTCATTCAAGTATGAAAAAATATGAAAAAACAAATACTCTGACCCCAAGCATTTTGAGTAAAGAATGGCTAACCCATATAGAAAACAGGGCTCAGAGAAGTTAGCGAACTCATCGGAGCACACAAAGCCAAAAAATTGAGGGGCTGAAATTCTAACTGATGTCTTCTGTTCCCCAAGGGTGTAAAGTTGACAGTTCTGATTGAGAAGCTATTATGTTGAACAGCTGAGGACACAAAGATGGCAGAGGTATCATCTAAATGTGATGTCACCATGGTGACTAAATGTGACCCGAGGAGTTCATGGTACATGCTTATAGAAACTGAGAAGCCCAGGCAGCCATGCAGAGTTCACCAGCTAAAGAGCTGGAGGTCTGCTCTGCAGGAAGTGAGGGGCCCTGAGTGAGCAGACGAGACCGTTGCCAGCAGATGTCCACTCTGCCTGGCCGTGGGTGAGAGGTACTGAGCATCTGGCCCGGGAAAGAAGTGGTGGGAAGGGAGAGAAGAACGTGGAGACTGTGGGAGGAAGCAGAGGCTGATTCTGTTCCAGCGTCAAAGAACACGTCACATTTAGTCACCATGGTAGCTGACAGGAATGACCCCTCTTTGGGCCATCCAAGGCAACCATGCCAGAAAAGTTTTCTATGATTGCCTCCCGACATTCTGTTTTTAGGGGGAAACCCCTTGATGCCTTCTGGGTGCTTGCTGTGGCAGAATTGGCTTGAAGTTTCTTTCTTTGGGTGTCCTGAACTCACTACTGAGTATGAGGAGACCTGCTCTCCATCACATTTCTCCCTGTTGCACTGAAGCTATTTTAGAGCCTGTGATTTTCCTAGTTTTGGTCCAAGTTGCAGGGTGCTGCAGTTGTGTGGTCCAACCCCTGCAATATGTTCTCCCATCTGCCACCGTTCCCACAGTTTAGCCTGAGAGATCTTGAGTGAAGCCACGCCTGCCCGTGGATTTGCATTGCCAGCATGACTCCTCGCTTCATACTTTCCTTTACTCAAGATGCAGGCGTATATCCCCAAGAGGCAGAGCACAGGTGAGGACTACCCATCAGCCTGATTTTGATGACTCTGGGCACCTCTGAGTGTCTGTCTCTCCTCCGTTATCTATCTCTCCTGTTAGTTTGTGGGAATGAGGTGAAAAGCTTAAAATACGTCATGGCTAGGGATGATCAGGGCATTTCATGTTAAAAACATTTAGAAGATGTCTCTAGAATTGGGATCTGTCCGCCTCTGAGACATGGCCTGGTATAAAGAATCTGCTACTAAGTTTTTACTGGTAACAAACAACAGGGGAAATCAGCACCAAGTGGCTGCCTGTGAGACCCAGGAAAGGACGATTGCTAGGCCACATGTTCCTGCATGAGAAATGGGGGCAGAATTCACAGCTCCAGAGCTGGAGGGCTGGCTCAGTGCTTAAGAGCACTTACTATTCTTACAGAGGACCCAGACTTCATTCCTAGCACCCACATGGCTGTTCGCTGTCTATAGTTACTGTTCCAGGGATGCCGTCTTCTGATATATGGGCACCAGGCATACATGTGGTATACAAATATACACACAAAGAAACACACGTGCACATATAGTAAAGCAATATTTAAAAGAAAGAAAGAAAGAAAGAAAGAAAGAAAGAAAGAAAGAAAGAAAGAAAGAAAGAAAGAAAGAAAGAAAGGAAGGAAGGAATCACTGCCTCCTAAAGTGGATGTCAGGCAACAATGACTGAGCAACACTCAAAACTAACATGGGCTATTTCCTTCTTTCTCCTTGGCCCTTACTTTGTTTGTTTTCAGGTGGGAAGTCCTTACCTCCTGAAGGCAACTTGGATACAAATGTGGCCTTCAGAATCAGAATTTTGAGTGTTTGATCTTGGTCTTGTTTTCAGCAACATAAAACAAAGTATTCTCAAAGTGTCTCAACCTTCNCTTCAATAAGATGGGGTTGTTGAGCATCCATTNAGTGGATGTGTATCACTGCTCCACCCCCAAATCTTAGGGTCCCCTGTTAGGTGACAATGCAGCCCTTCACTCAGCATTGGGCATATGTTGTCTGCCAGTTGCTTATTCCATTTTTCAGATGAATCTTCTCATGCAGCTTGGAGTCCACGACAGTGAGACAGATAGATTCTGACTTCAGAGAAAGACTCAACTTGAACTGTTTTTGCATGGACAAATTTCCTGTGACCCTGAGCCTCCCAACAGGCCAAATCTCTAAGAGGAAGAGGAGTTGGGAAACGTTGGGTATTTTTAAATCATGGTAAAATATGGATGAGGCAAAATTTTCTATTTTAGAGATGTTCAAGTGCTTGGCCGGTGCCTCCATCAAGTCCATTAAGAACAAAGCGTCATTAAGTACACTTACACTGTTGTGTGGTCTTCTCCAGAATTTTTCCATCTTCCCAAACTGAGACTGTATCTATTAGANGCTAATGACAGCTCCAGCCGCTGGTACCACCATGTGTCACTCTTTCTATGAGTTTGTGTTACTGTTAATGACTTAGTTATTAGTGAGTTGTGTGTTAGTTATCTTTCTGTTGCTCTAACAAAATACCTGACAGAAACTAACTTGAAAGAGAAGAGTTGTAATTTCAGAGGTCTCAGTCCATAGCCTTATCCCAACAGCCCACTAAACTACAAATCCATCAATGGATCAACTCATTGATGAGGTAAGGGCCTTCATCATCCAGTCCTTAAGCACTATTGCACTGGAGACGTGACCTTCAATCCACCATAAATATATTTATGATCCAAAGCATTTTTCCCTCCATTTAGCTGCTGTGAACGTCACAAAGATGTGAGGGTGTAAACGTCACGTTGCATCTGTAGTCAGGAAGCCCATTTTCTTCCTTTCATTCAGCCTAAGACCCCATCCATGGACTATGCCATCCACATTTGGGGTGGGTCTTCCTTGCTGTGGAATGATCCTCTTGTACACTGTAAAGATTTGTCACTCAAATTGGTTTAATAAAATGCTGATTGGCCAGTAGCCAGGCAGGAAGTATAGGCAGGGTGACCAAACTAAGGATGATGGGAAGGAGAAGGGCAGAGTCAGGGAAGTTGAGAGAAACACCAGCCAGTTGCCAAGCAAGCAGGACATATAAAAAATGAGGTAACAAGCCATGAGCCATGTGGCAAAGCATAAATAGAAATATGGGTTAATTTAAGTGTAAGAATTAGCTAGTAACAAGCCTGAGCTACTGGCGGAGCATTTATAAGTAATATTAAGCCACCAAGTCAATTATTTGGGAAGCGGCTGCCAGGTATTTGGGAACAGGTGGGCAGGAGAGAAACATCCATTTGCACTTCCTGCTTCAATTAACCTAATCTAGGTGACCCCGCACAACACTAGAGGCTTTTTCTATGATGATTCTAGAGCCTTTTGAGCTGAGAAGCATCATCAACCTCTGCATTAGTTACTTTTCTGTGGCTGTGAGAAAATGCCATGACCAACTGCAACTTAAGGAAGAGAGGATTTGTTACAGCTTATGGTTCCAAAGGAGTAAGAGTCCATCATGGCACAGGGAGGGCATGGCACAGCAGCACAAAGCTGGATAACAGTCTTTTTATACACACACAGGAATTAGAGAGAGATAGAACAGGAAGTGCAGGAGGCTATCAACCCTTGAAGCGCCACCCTCCCCCACCCCCAGCAAGTCCATACAGCTTAAAGGTTCCAAACCTCCCCAAACAGTGACAGTAACTAGGGGTCCAGTATTCAGATGTGTGAGCCCATGTGGATAGTTCTCATTTAAACCACCACAACCTGATAATGGGAGTGGGGTGCAGGTCCAATCATTCANCTGACAGAGACATGGCGTGGTCCTTCACTTTGGGAGTGGAACACTGGCTAGCAGGTGCTTTTCTCCTCTCTTCTGTGAAAGCTGATGTGAATAGCATTTACAGAGATGTTTCATCCAAAGATCAGGGCTCAGGGGTAGCGCAAGATGGACGGTGAGAAAATCCTTGCCTTACTCAGGTTTGCTTTTTAAATACCCACTGTGCAGATTCTTATCCTAACTACAAGGCACCCTTGCTTATTGTTCTCACTTTAGACCATCAAATAATAGTGAAAATTCCCTGTTTCTCAAGTGTATTTGAGTTCCACATAGGCTGACTGTCCAGGCCGTGGGTATTCACATTTGGGTTTTTGCAAGCTGTGACATCTAGAAGTCAGCTGATTGCCATTTTCCCTTGGCACCAAGTAAAAAGATGGGAAAGAAATACAGCTTTCATTTGACCCTGGGGAAATCAAGTGACAGCACACAGGAATAGACATGTTCTGGATCAAGAATGTTGGCCTCACTGAGATCAATAGCCCTCAGAATGGAAGGGCAGCCATGACTGGGTAGTTGCTTTCAACACTGGCCACACTACTATGACATCGATAAACAGTGCTGTGGGGACATCAGCAGTATGTCCTCAGAAAGACAAGGACATTTTCCTACAGGAACGGATTGCCAAGTGAGGACCGCTAGTGGATACTTGAGGAAATCATGTGTGAAAGGACCTGNTGGGTGCTGAGGGAGTTGTCCTCCTTCCACAGGCAAAGCGCTGCCACCCTTGCCGTGCTTGGGTATCCTTCCTTGAGGAGCTCTCACCAAAAGCTGGGCCCATTGGACAGTATGTGCCTTCAGTGACTGGCCTTCTGGCCAGAGCTGACTGGGTCAGGGCATGCTCCTGACCTCTGAGGAGAAATACTGAATGAGGAGACAGAGCAGGCTGAGTCCACTGGGAGCCCTTGGGGCCCTCACGTCACGTGAAGATGAGGCTGGACTCAAGTCATGGGAAGCTAGCAGCTTGGGGTAGCGTGGGGAGCAGAGGTCAGGACCTTGTGACCAAGAGCAGACGTGCAGTGAGGGACAGAGACAGGGCCTCACTGACCCCGAGAGAGGGACAGAGACAGGGTAGTGGCCGGACGCCTTTCTAGGTCCCTGAAGACCCACAGAGCTTCCTGTGTCAGGATCCCATGGAGGAACCCCTTTGCTTCAAAATAAGCCCCTCCTTTATTGTGATTTGGGGTGGGGGATCAATACTTGCTTCCATCAAATGGTCTTTGTGGAAAGGACTCTGATGAGAAGCCTCTGCGTGTCCAAAGCAAAACAGGGTCCTCTTGCTACTCATTTCACAAATGCCTTTCCAAAGTAGCCATGCCAATAGCCAGGAAGCATAGGAAAAGATGTCCTGCTCCATCATCAGTCCTCAGAGAAACACAAATCAAGACGCAAGGAGATACATCTTCATACCCATGGCGATGGCTAGCATTGTAAAGGAACAGAACATAAGTTNTCTCAAAGGCTGTAGGAACTGGGACCCTGGTGGGAAGGAAATAAACAATACAGCCACCGTGGAGAAGTTTGACAAGTCCTCCAAAAACTAGACTAGAATGCTCATATGACACACAGTCTGGATTGCTTTTCTCTTGCTGTGATAGACCATGACCAAATGCTATGCGAGGGAGGAAAGGGAAGCCAAGCAGAAACTGAGGCAGAAAGGGATGCTGTTTCCTGGCTGGCTTCCCCTGGCTTGCTCAGCTGCTTTTCTTGACATCTCAGGCCCATCTGCCTGGGGATGGTACTTTCAATAGTGGGTTGATCCCTCCCTTATTAATTAACAGTTAAGAAAATGCCCCACAGGCTACTGTAGTTGAAAATTTTCTCTGGTCCTGCAGCCGCTCATAAAATAATCACTCAGNGGTTTCATATTATTTACAAACTCTATGTTCCTATTGCAGGCCTCTTGCTAGCTAGCTCTTATATCTTAACTTTAACCCATTTCTATTAATCTATGTTTTGCCACATGTTCTGTAGCTTTACCAGTCTGCTGGCATGTTGCTCCTTGGGCGGCAGATTGGCATCTCTCCAGACTCCGCCTTTCTCTCTCCTGTCTCTCTCCTTGGATTTTCCCATCAGGCTACTCTGACTGGGGTATTTCCTCAGTTGAGATCCCCTCTTCCCCGATATGTCTAGGTTTGTGTTGAGTTGACAAAACCATGACAAGGCAGAACCCTACTCCTAGTTATTTACCCCAGGAAGTGAAAGCAGAATGTCAAACCTAGATGTGTGTCAACACATGAACAAATTGGGGTAGGTCCATACACTGGAATATTACTCAGCCTTGAAGAGGACAGGCATTCTAACAGATGCTCAAACATAATTCATCCTTAAGGATGAAGTGAAACCAGCCAGACACAGAGGGACAAATATATGACTCCTCTCATGACCTGCTAGAATAAAGCAGCTTCACAGAGACAGAAAGCGAGATGGTGATTGTGGAGGATGAGACAAGGCGGGGATGGGAGTTAGCACTTAAGGAACACAGAATTATAATTAGAGAGCCTAGCCACTAGATCACCAGGAGAGCTAGAGTTTTTATTTGAGACAATGAGACATTTCCAGAGGTGGATAGAAGGGACGGTCATACGGTATCAGGAATGCATTCTTGTCAGCGGGTGGTACGCCGGAAAGCAGAGTGGTAAACTTGATGGACATTTTGCCACTCAATAACTGAAGAGAAGGAGGTGGGCCGAGCAAGCTCCCTTACTGCTGTCACTTTGCCGAAGTCTTGCCTCTGACACCCGTCTCTCTGTCTCAGGTCTGAGCTACATGTGCAGGCAACACTGAAGGTCTGTGAGGAGGAAGTGGGTGCTGACTGGCCTGCATGACAGCCAGTGTTTCCTAAGCTGATTGGCCAGAGATGATGAAGGAAGGAAGGTTGGTTTTGATTTGCTCATTGGAGTTGCCCTTCGTCTTTGATGAAAGCCCTTGGCTGAATCCCACCACCCCAGCATAGGGCACCGCGGCCTTTCCTGTGCTGTGGCGGTCTACCACACGGAACACAAGGACATCTCTCTGAGCTGGGTTGCTAAAATTAAATTAATCTAAACATCTAAGGAAGGAATGCAATTAGTATAATACACCCCCATAATAGAATATTATGCAGCCATTAGGTTTCTTAATTATAGGGAATTTGTATTATTATATAAATACCCCATGCAATAGCAACATGGCAATATATTTTGTTGGGAGAAAGAGTCAGGATGATGTAGGGAAGTGCTCACAACAGATATTAAGTGACTTTTAATGAGTGAAAAAAATTGGATGCAAATTGGATAATTATCACTATTCCAATTCGTCATATAACTGGGTAGAAAAATGCTACCCAGTTAGGAAAGACATCAGTTAGTGGTGGTTATTTCAGCCCAGTAAAGGCTGGGTGACTTGAGCATTGCATTTTGATTCTTTTCCTATCAGAGTTGCTGTTCTCATATTCAGGTGAGACGAGCTGTGCTGCAGAGTTAAGCCCGGCACAGCACACCTAGGACAGTGCGTTAGGTGCACAGGACCTTTGGTCCTCGGCTCACGACCACAGCCTGGAGCTGAGGTTGTCATGCATGCTAAGAGCATCTGGGTATATCAGTTTCTCTCCAGGTGCTTCTCTCGAGACCTCAGGTGGGGACATCCTTTGTTTTGTATGTCACTGATTTGAGATGGACAGGCGACCTCCTGCTTCTTCGGCTAAAATCCGAAGCTCTCCCTGCTGCTGCTTTCTCTTCTTGCATCTCCAGGGCCTGTCCTGACTGTTGCTCAGCAGCCACCATTGGGCAGACCCTCCTTCCACTACAGGGCCAGTGGAGGCATCCACCATTGAAGGCATCAGAGTTCCCACTTCATAGTTTACTCAAAAGGACAATTCACCCCTGTCCTGGAAATTCCATGCCTGTTTACCATCACAGTACAGCTATTTGGGGACACTTGGCTTTCATCTTGGTTTAAGTTCTGCGGAAAGGAGGTAGATTAGTCCTTTCCCCAATAAAATATGTTCCCATCTCTGCCATTGTATGGAGCACTGAAGCCACAAGGAAAACAAACACTAGTGACACACTTCCTGCAGTTAACGACATAGACATTACTGCAAAAGGAAGATTAAGTCAGCAAGCCCAAACAAGCAGTTTTATGGTATATACTGTGGCCATTTTCCTGATGAGCACAGTACTTAAGGTTCTGAGGGACTTGTGACATTTGTGTGCCATAGCTGTATGCCACCATTGGTCCGAACATCTTTTCTTTTGGAATACTTAGAACATTGAGCCTGATTTATATCTTTTGCACATCCTGGATCAATGTGGATTGTGTAACAACAATCTAATGTTATTAAAATCCATAACCTCGAGGTAAAATATGTGCTTGCAATGGCTTTGGGGAGTGTCATCACGGTTTGTTTTAACAGTGGTAACAGTTTGTTCTTTGGCATTCTTTCAAAAAGCCACCATTTCTAGGTGGAAAGGACTGCATTATTTGAAGACTTTGGGAACACAACACTTTCCAGGCTAACATAAAAACAGCTGGACCATTAGAATAATTTTCTATCTGGAACAAGACTTCAGAATGAAAATGAACCAAGAAGGCCTGTTGGAATAAGTAGCCAAGTTCAGTCTCATGAACACAAAGCACCCTTGAGTCACANCTGACATTGCTGAATATTAAGACTGTTTGGACACAAGTATGGCTATTGTCGGTCACAGCTCAAACATGACATTAAACCAACAACATACTTAGGCTGTCCTCTCCTCAAGGTCAAGTTTGGATCATACCNAAGGACTCAGTTACAGTTGACTGGGTGACAAGAATCAAATATAAGGTCAAGACTACTCTGCCACAATGGTTGAATACCTTTGTTTTAGAAATATTTGATCAAAGCAACATTGAATCCATGTTTAGAGCATTCATCTAAATATTTAGAAGTATAGAAGAAAAGACTAAGCAGAGGGGAGAGATGTTGAAATTCCCTTAATAGGTAGAATATTGGTTTACGGAGGGTGTGGTCAGGGATGACCGGGTCATGAGGGTGAAGTTCTCATGATCTGGTCTTTGTCCTTCTGAAAGGGAACTCAAATAGCCTACACTCTGTAACCCNGAAGAGATTTCTCCCCACAGCCCACTGTGCTGGAGGTCAGTCTTAAGCCAGAATTGTAGGAAACCTCTATCTGTAGTTTAAAAGCTGNGCAGTCTAGGGACCNTCCGTCATCACTCCCTGGATTTCCAATTAAGCCCAAGGTGGATGGTGGTGCCTTACACTGGGGTGTGGGAAGTCAGGGAATAAGGAGTGTAGCGTGAGGAGGTCACACGTCCACTTTTGGCTGTGCGAAATGAGATGTGTGTAAGACACCCAAATGCAGAGAGTTGTGAGTATCTGTGTGTGGCTGGAAGGGGTGGCTCAGGCTGGAGGGGAGAATGTGGGTATTTCCAGCCTATGNTGATGCCTGAAGCTGTGGCAACACCAGGGAGACAGCATGGAAGGAAGAGAGGAGAGGCCAATGCCAAGCCCCAGTAGACTCGGGCATTTAAAGGTTGGACTGAGGAAAAGGTCTTGCAAAGGAGACTCTGAGGAGGCAAACAGAGTAGAAGGACAGGTGTAGAAGGACAGTAGAAGGACAGAAAAGTCAGGTGTCATTGAAGCTGGTCAAAGGAGAACCTGGAGAGGGCTGTGTTACTTGGCTATTACGTGGCCTCCAAGGGCCCATGTGCTAATATTTGGTGCTACTGTAAGGTGGAAGCTTCAGGAGGTAGGG